>JBBDGP010000932.1:0-292500 GCA_037952835.1 Lithobates septentrionalis
GGTATACAGAGAGAGGGGTATACAGCGAGGTATACAGAGAGAGGAGTATACAGCGAGGTATACAGCGAGGTATACAGAGAGAGGGTATACAGCGAGGTATACAGAGAGAGGGTATACAGCGAGGTATACAGAGAGAGAAGTATACAGCGAGGTATACAGAGAGAGGGGTACAGCGAGGTCACAGCGAGGTATACAGAGAGAGGAGTATACAGCGAGGTATACAGAGAGAGGAGTATACAGCGAGGTATACAGAGAGAGGGAGTATACAGCGAGGTATACAGAGAGAGGGGTATACAGCGAGGTATACAGAGAGAGGGGTATACAGCGAGGTATACAGAGAGAGGGTATACAGCGAGGTATACAGAGAGAGGGTATACAGCGAGGTAATACAGAGAGAGGGGTATACAGCGAGGTATACAGAGAGAGGGTATACAGCGAGGTATACAGAGAGAGGAGTATACAGCGAGGTATACAGAGAGAGGAGTATACAGCGAGGTATACAGAGAGAGGAGTATACAGCGAGGTATACAGAGAGAGGAGTATACAGGGAGGTATACAGAGAGAGGAGTATACAGGGAGGTATACAGAGAGAGGAGTATACAGGGAGGTATACAGAGAGAGGAGTATACAGGGAGGTATACAGAGAGAGGAGTATACAGGGAGGTATACAGAGAGAGGAGTATACAGGGAGGTATACAGAGAGAGGAGTATACAGGGAGGTATACAGAGAGAGGAGTATACAGGGAGGTATACAGAGAGAGGAGTATACAGGGAGGTATACAGAGAGAGGAGTATACAGGGAGGTATACAGAGAGAGGAGTATACAGGGAGGTATACAGAGAGAGGAGTATACAGGGAGGTATACAGAGAGAGGGGTATACAGGGAGGTATACAGAGAGAGGGGTATACAGAGAGAGGGGTATACAGGGAGATATACAGAGAGAGGAGTATACAGGGAGATATACATAGAGAGGGGTATACAGGGAGATATACAGAGAGAGGGGTATACAGGGAGATATACAGAGAGAGGGGTATACAGGGAGATATACAGAGAGAGGGGTATACAGGGAGATATACAGAGAGAGGGGTATACAGGGAGATACACAGAGAGAGGGGTATACAGGGAGATACACAGAGAGAGGGGTATACAGGGAGATATACAGAGAGAGGGGTATACAGGGAGATATACAGAGGGGTATACAGGGAGATATACAGAGAGGGGTATACAGGGAGATATACAGAGAGGGGTATACAGGGAGACATACAGAGAGGGGTATACAGGGAGATATACAGAGAGGGGTATACAGGGAGATATACAGAGAGGGGTATACAGGGAGATATACAGAGAGAGGGGTATACAGGGAGATATACAGAGAGAGGGGTATACAGGGAGATATACAGAGAGGGGTATACAGGGAGATATACAGAGAGAGGGGTATACAGGGAGATATACAGAGAGGGGTATACAGGGAGATATACAGAGAGAGGGGTATACAGGGAGATATACAGAGAGGGGTATACAGGGAGATATACAGAGAGAAAGGAACAGAGAAGATATAATATAAAAGAAGATGGATGGACAGAGAGAGGGAGGGAGAGACCTTCAGGGTGAAAACGTGTGCTGAGTGCTCTGCTTGCAGCCTCCTAGTCACTTCTATTCATTTCACGTTCCCGCCCTCGATTTCCTGCTTCCTGGTCACATGTTTCCTGTGACATCACAAGGTTAATCTGCAGGATGGGAACTAGCCACTACCTTGCTGGAAGTGGCAGCAGACGAGGTAATAAGAACTTATTTTCTATTTATACCCAGTAATCCCCCGTCATGTTCCGTCCTCTTCCTCCATAGTCACTGTGACGTCTTTTTTCTTTTATCTCCAGCAGATGATGATACACACATATATAAGGTGGAAACCTAGATTACCCCCTTCAGGGTCAGAACATTCCCCCACTTACAGAGTTGGAACATTTCCTTCATTTTGGAGATAAATTCTAGTAATATGTTCCTCTAAACAAACAGCACTGACAATAAATAGACAAGACAATGACCATCCTGACCATACATGGCCTACAAAGGGTAATCATTACACTATGCAGCCAACACAATGGTGGAGTGCCGGGGTCAGGAGTATGGAGCATAGAGCCCCTTACATTGCTGGCTGGTAGGAGGACATTCCCCGGCCCGCCATGAAGAAAATGTCCCATTATTGGTGTTGGAGGGAGGAAAAACGTGTGTGTTCCCGTGTATTTGTTCGTGTTCCGTTTTTGGCAGCCCATTCATTTTGATGTGGACATTTCATATTTCTTTAGTATTATTGGCTCACAATATCTAATTCTGGTTGCCTTAGATGACCCAATGCTATAGGAATATCATTGTAAACTGAACAGAATGGAATAGCTCCTTAAAAGGTGATAACACTCCCCAAACAGTTGCGATTGGTCAAATCCTACCAGATCGTCCTGTATATACTACAGCTAAAACATGGAATAATCAGTCTGGTCTCAGGGCTGCTTCAATGCACGTCCCTGATTTTGATCATCTGTGCCAAGCCGCAATAGAAACGGGTGGGACTCCTTGGGGAAGTGACTATAGTTAACCACTTCAATACAGGGCTTTTATACACCCTTCCTTCTCAGACCAATTTTTAGCTTTCAGCGCGCTCACACTTTGAATGACAATTACTCAGTCATGCTACACTGTACCCAAACCAAATTTTTATCATTTTTTTCTCACAAACATAGCTTTCTTTTGGTGGTATTTAATCACTGCTGGTTTATTTTATTTTTTGCAATATAAGCAAAAAAAGAGAGAAATTTTTGAAAAAAAAACACTTTTTTTTAGTTTCTATTGTAAAATTTTGCAAATAAGTAATTTTTCTTCATAAATTTGGGCCAAAATGTATACTGCTACATATCTTTAGTAAAAATAACCCAAATTAGTGTATATTATTTGGTCTCTATGAAAGTTATAGAGTCTACAAGCTATGGTGCAAATCATTGAAAAATGATCACACCTGATGTACTGAAGGCCTATCTCATTTCTTGAGGCCCTAACAAGCCAGGACAGTACAAATACCCCCCAAATGACCCCTTTTTGGAAAGCAGACATTCCAAGGTATTTAGTAAGAGGCATTGTGAGTTTTTTGAAGTTGTAATTTTTTCCCGCAATTCTTTTTTTTTTTTTCACAAAATTGTCATAATAACAAGTTATTTCTCTCACACAGCACATGCATACTTGCAATGACCCCCCAAAATACATTCTGCTACTCCTCCTGAGTATAGTGATACCACATGTGTGAGACTTTTACACAGCCTGGCCACATACAGAGGTCTAACATCCAACTAGCACCGTCAGGCGTTTTACGAGCATAAATTGCACATCTCATTTGATGACAACCTATCACACTTTTGAAGGCTCTGGAGCACCAGGTCAATGGAAACGCCCACAAAATGACCCCATTTTGGAAAGCTAACACCCCAACGTATAATCTATGAGGCATAATGAGTCTTTTGAACGGTTCATTTTTTTCCAGTAGTTTTTGGAATATGTGGGAAAAAAATTAAAACGCATTTTTTTAATACAAAGTTGTCCATTTATAAGATATTTCCAACACATAGCATGTACATAGCAAAACTGACACCCCAAAATACATTCTGCTTCTCCTCCCGAGTATGGCGATACCACATGTGTGAGACTTTTACATAGCCTGGCCACATACAGAGGCCCAACATTGAAGTAGCACTGACAGGCGTTCTACATGCATAAATTACACATCTCATTTCTCAACCACCTATTACAATTTTGAAGGCCCTGGAGCACCAGGACAATGGAAACGCCCACAAAATGACCCCATTTTGAAAAGCTAACACCCCAACGTATAATCTATGAGGCAAAATTAGTCTTTTGAATGGTTCATTTTTTTCCCAAAGTTTTTGGAAACTGTGGAAAAAAATGAAAACGCATTTTTTTTTTACACAAAGTTGTCCATTCATAATATATTTCCAACACATAGCATGTACATAGCAAAAATGACACCCCAAAATACATTCTGCTACTCCTCCTGAGTATGGCGATACCACATGTGTGAGACTTTTACATTGTCTGGCCACATACAGAGGCCCAACATCCAAGTAGCACTGTCAGTTGTTCTAGGAGCATACATTACACACAAATTCCTGCCAACCTATCACATTGTTGAAGGCCCTTCATATTTCTAACACATAGCATGTACTGTACATACCAATTACAAACCAAAATACATTCTACTGAGTAAAGGGTAAAGAAAAGATTACCTGCAGTTTTAGTAGTGCAGTGGTCCACAGAGAAGGGGTAGAGGCTTCTCCCACCCAAATCGCTTTGAAGCCTCCGGGCAACCAGACCCTGTTATGGGAAAACAGAAAACCAAAAACTGTTTTTCTGAACTCCGAACACTATTCTGGAGCCCCTCACATATGTGACACCCCTGTGTAGCAGGGTGAAAGATCAATCCAAGGGGCAGGCAAAAACATGGTCAACAGGCCGAGGTCAGTGCAGGTAAAAGGCAGAAATAGACGGTAGGCAGAGGCATAGTCGATACAGTCCAGGGTCAGTTCACGTGAAAGGCAAAAACATGGCGGAAAAACAATGCAGACGGTAGGCAGAGGCATAGTCGAGAAACAGGCCAGGGTCGGTTCACATGGAAGGCAATGATATGGTTGGTTGAGGAAGGGAAATATTCAGGACAGAAATTAAAAACGGGGAAATGGCAGTATTAGAAATATGGACTAATAATTTTTCAGAGTGTGATATCGCCTGAAGCATTCTCCGATGCAAAGGCCAGGTTGGGAGGGACAGTCGGTACAATGGAAGCTGGTATCTTTCCTAATTCCTTTTTTGGTGCACACCCGACATTTTTTTTGGGCGTCGTCTTCCGGCTCCTGTTGGTGGAATATGGTCCGGGAAATGGTGCTCATGTAGTCTGCTGACAGAATCGGAGCGAATGCTTTCTGGGGGGGATACTTGCTGATAAATCAGGGCAGTGACGATGTCTTCAATAAACTTTATGAAGGTGGTGGGTTTTTCTGTTGATTTTTGGTAGATTATGAAAGAATTTAAAAGGGCCAAATGAAAAAAGTAAATTGCGACTTTTTTGTACCAGAATAGGGATTTTCTTGTTGAAAAATAGGGCTGCAACAACTGGTGGACATGATGTACACATCTTTTCTATCCCTCCACTTCACAGCCAACACTTCTTCGTTCCTCAAGCTTGTCGATTCCCCCCTTTGAATGTTTGTGGTGACAAGACACTGTGGGAATCCCTTTCGGTTTTTTCTTGTTGTACCACAGGCCAAAGTTTGTTTGAGATATAGGTGGCGGAGAAGGGGCAAACTAGTATAATAATTGTCCATATAAATATGGTACCCCTTTTGGAGGAGTGGGAATGCCAACTCCCAAACAATTTTCCCACTTATTCCCATGTACGAGGGACACTTAGGGGGCTGGAGCTGGGAATCTTTGCCTTCGTACACGCGGAATGAGTGCACATAACCGTTGGCGCTTTCACAAAGCTTGTTAAGCTTCAAGCCGTACCTCGCCCTCTTACTGGGGATATATTTCTTGATTCCCAGCCGTCCTGTGAAATGCACCAGGGATTCTTCCATAGATATGTTTTTGTCAGGGACATAAACTTCGGCAAACTTCTGGGAAAAAAAATTAATTAGGGGGCGAACTTTATATAGTTTGTCAAAGTTTGGGTGATTTCAGGGGGGGGGGGGCACTGTGAGTTGTCACTGAAATGCAAGAAGCGCATTATGATTTCATATCGGGACCTGGACATGGCTGATGAAAAAACTGGCATATGGTGGATGGGTTTGGTCGACCAATACTTATGCATTTCATTTTTTTTTGTAAGCCCCATGTTGAGGGTTAGGCCTAAAAACAATTTTAGCTCCACTGCTGTTAGGGGTCTCCATTCAAAAGGGCGGGCATAGCTGGAGCTGGGGTTGGTTGCAATGAATTGTTGGGCAAAGAGATTAGTTTGGTCCACGATGCCTTGAATCAATTCGTTACGGAAAAATAAATTTAAAAAATGCATTTGTGAAAATCCTGCAGTGTTGACCTGCACACCCGGCTGTGCTGTAAAAGGGGGGATCGTGGCTGACCCTGTGGTAGAAGGCAGCCACAATGGGTTTGCCAAGGAATCTGGAAGATGGGTTTGGGCCCTACTTCTTTGGCGTGCACTTGTGCTGGGCCTTTCCTCCTGGGGTCTAGCAGCGCTTGTACTGGGCCCCTCCTCCTGGGGTCTACCGCCGCTGGCACTGCTGGTAGCTGCCTGGTGTTCAGACCGTCGTCTTTTTGGACGGACTACTTCCTCCTCTGATTCGGATCCTGATGTGCTGCCTTCGGGGGGCTCATATTCCGAATCAGAACCAGAATCTGAACTGAGCGGTGAGAGCTCCCCGTTGCTCTCATCGGTCAGACTCAGTATTTGGTATGCCTCTTCTGGGGTGTACATCTTTCTGGACATAGTGGCTGACTGGCTGTATGTACTCTGGTGGCAGGTGGTGAGGTGGCAGGTACTCTGGTGGCCGGTGGTGAGGTGGCAGGTACTCTGGTGGCAGGTACTCTGGTGGTGAGGTGGCGGGTACTTTGGTGGCAGGTACTCTGGTGGCAGGTGATGAGGTGGTGGGTAATCTGGTGACAGGTGATGAGGTGGCGGGTACAGTGATAAGGTGGCGGGTACTCTGGTGGCAGGTGGTGAGATGGCGGGTACTCCTGATGGACAGGTACTCTAGATGACAGGTACTCTGAGATGACAGGTACTCTGAGATGACAGGTACTCCTGATGACAGGTACTCTTTATTTAGGGGGGGCAATCTGGGCACAGTAGTACATATATGTATAGGTAACTCACTGTTAGCTGATCTCTTCTCCTCACGCTGGATTGGTGTGTGAGGAGAAGAGCCCAGCAACAGCAGTTACACACACAGTGTTTGTGCTGTTTACATTAGTGACCGGCTGTGGACACAGCCGGTCATGTGATGAAGAGCCATGTCATTGGCTACAGTGATCGTGGCTGAGCTGTATCCAGGGGAAAAGCCTCAGCCCCGATCACCGCTCTGCTTGTCACTGGAACCACTAGAAGAGACGATACACGCCGCTTCCCAATGCCGCTCTGCATTGACAGATCCGCCATTACCGACGCTCCGCCACCCGCCACCGCCGCCGCTTCAATACCCCCATCGGGGGAACGGCTGTGTCCTGAGGGTCACAAAGGTACCCCGATCGCCGCTCTGCGGGCCCCCCCCCGGGGCCCGCAGTAGCGGCGGAAAGCCGAGGCCGTCATATGACGTCCACCCAGGATGGACGTCATTTGACTATAGTCGGGTATTGAAGTGGTTACTCACCTCTAAATGCCTGTTGCTAGGGGGTCCCTCGTAGTCTGCCTCTTCCAGTGCCTGGGCTGGTGACATCACTTCCCCCTCGGCACAGGAAGGGCTCAGCTCTGCTCCCTCCCTCCTGTCAATCATCTGGGACCCATTACAGGTCCCAGGTGACTGAGCGGCCAATCACGGCGCTCGGTGCCGCCCGCGCATGCAGAGTGGGTGCCCAGCTGTGAAGCCACAGCCCGGCGCCCGCAATTGCAATGCTGGCGCCGCCGAACAGAGGGGGAGACGTGCGGGGCTTCGATCCCCCGCATCGCTGGACCCTGGGACAGGTAAGTGTCCAATTAAAAGTCAGCAGCTGCAGTATTTGTAGCTGCTGCCTTTTAATTTTTTTTTTTTTTTTTTGACTGGAACTCCTCTTTAAGTATTCTTGTTACATTTTACAATATTTTTACATCTGTTATCTGTATCTGTCATTACTTCATTAAATGTTATACCTACAAGTGTTTATGTGATCTCTCTTTGCCCTCTCTGAGGGAAGAGGAGGTTGTAGGGCTCTGGGGGACTCTGAGGTAGGAAGGGTGGGCTCTTGGTCTGTAATGGTACTCCCATCTTAAATCACTTTTCAGATTTCCTTTTTGAACTGTTATAAAAATGAATGCAACCTTCACCTTCTTACCATCTCACTAGGTAATTAAAATGTTCTTGGATACCAAGTGTAATGAAGAAGGGCAGTCCTTCACCTCTTGGTGGGTGGTCATTCTTAGAGGAGGTCTGTTTGTCTGGCATCACCTGATGGGTGGCCAGGGGTCAGTGCTGAGCATATGTTGGGGGGGGGGGGGGTAAGTTCAATACCTTTCCATAACACAGGCTCTGGCAGTGCCCGGGGCTGGAATTCGGAACACCATAACCCACTGCCACTCTCTACAATGTCCTGGATGCTTTGAAACCAATAAAGTAGACCTCTCGCCCCCTGCTGTCCTCCTCCTACCCACACTGGGATGCGATTGGAGGGAAGAGAGAAGAATCCTCCCCCACAGCTCTCCACTCCACCAGCACCATCCTCCTGCCATCCAATCCATTCCCTTCTCTGACTGCAGAGAGTGACAGTGACTTCACCCCTTCCAGTCAGCAGGCTGCCGGAAATTGGAGCCTTGAAGACGGAGACAATTCTGACAATTATCCTGATTAGCAAGTCAAAAAAAGCATGGTATTTATTATTCCTTGTCTGCAGATCTAAAGCTAATCAAAACCAGTTCAGAAACAAAACAAACTCAACAGAGAGAAGGGAATTTCAGAAGGCCAAAATGGTCCAGGAACCGGGAAAATGTAGCAAATTATAGTTTGATCTATTAGTTCTTAAATGTACAACAACCCTCCTATTAATCCCCCCCCATCCACATCCTGATATTGTGTGACCAATACCATCCAATAATGCTTATTTTCTTTTACCAAAGGATAAAGGATTCTGGGAGGATCCCATAATATTACCCTTGTTCTTTCAGAGTTTTTCTCCTGTAAAGTCTGGTGACAAGGTGACCATCACTATCTCTCTATTTCACAACCTAAAACCTGAGAGACACAACATGCAGAAGATTCTAGAAGTCAACAAGAAGATGATGGAGCTGCTGACAGGAGAGGTGAGCGGTGCTGGGAATTCTGGGACATTATCCATGGAGTCTTTAGAAGGACACAACAATCTCTTCAAGGACATCATAATGGAGAATCAGCCGCCCCTCACATCACCGGGTAAGAGGAGACTTTATTGTAAAGGAGAGAGCAGTACGGAGGGTCCACCTAGATCCCCCATCATCTGATAAACACATAGAAACAATGTATTCAGTCAGTGTGTGTGTTTCCTACAGATGGATCCAGTAATGGGAACCCACCAGAGAGATGTCCCCGTCCTCTGTATTCCCGGGATTCCACACAGGAAGATCACATCATCCAACACCATCATCAGGTAGATGAGTAGCAATTATTGATAGTTACAATATATATATATATATATACAAGCTTGTGTGTTACAATTAATATTTTATTATATATTCAGGTTGGAAACCTCGGGGATTATAATGTTAAAAAAGAGTATAAAGAGGAGGATGAGGAGTATGGAGTGATGGAGGAGTTTTCAGGACACAAGGATTTGATGGATTCCACACAGGAAGATCACACCATCCCTCACCATCATCAGGTAGATGAGGAACAATCACTGATAGTATCATTAGGATCTGTACATTATCTGCATAGTTACAATTTATATCATTTTTATTATATATTCAGAGTGGAAACCTGAGAGATTCTAAAGTTGAGGTTAAAGCAGAAGAAGAAGAGACGTATGTGAGGGATGATCAGCAGTCTATGGAGGAGGATGGAATAACGGGGACATTTATAAAGGAGGACACTCCTACAGAGATCAGCACAGGTGGGTCATTAACACTAAATACATTCCTCCGCCTATACTGCTCACTGATTGGTCCAGAGTAGGGCGGGGACTGGGTGATATCAGCCTGTAATCCCCTGGTCACTTTCCGGAGCTGTGTTCCCCGTCCTGTATTCCTGTATTTCTCTCAGATAATCTTCCTTCTCTGTGCTGCAGACACAATTTATGTATCTAGACTGGATTTATGGAGATTCTGGGGTTCAGCAAAATGTTGATTTTTACCATAGTCCTTGCTCAACGTAGGCACCTGAGCCATGTGTCTTGGGTCTTCTGCCCCATGCCCAGGTCTAGCAAGATCTCTGACAGAACAATTTTCCCGGGGTTATTTGCTCTGTTGTCTGCTGGCAGTGCCGGGTGGAGGGATATGTCTGTATAGTCTCAGACCCAAGTCACTGAGTGCAGTCTCAGGAGATGGGAGGCAGCGGTGTGGGACCTCTGCAACTTGTCTCCAGTAAACATTTAATCCACCACTGATTACCAAACACCAATATTATGAATCCTGACTCTTACATTATATAATTTATATTACATACTCCTTACCCCTGCACTATATACTCTATGTTGTACATTACATACTCCTGACCCCTGCACTATATACTCTATGTTGTACATTACATAATTCTGATACTATATAGTCCTATCTGTTGTATCTTATACAATATGTTATACATTACATAGCCCTGACTTCTGCTCTCTCCCCTCTATCCTCTGCTATATATACACATAATATGTATTCTCTTTTGTTAAACCTAGGGCTGCAACTAACGATTATTTTCATAATCGATTAGTTGGCCGATTATTGTTTCGATTAATCAGTTAATAACCTTTAAAAAAAAAAAAGTGTGGCGTATAATTTAGTTAATATGTAAAGTTTTAAAAAAAGGCAATTCTTAAATATCTCTATGCAGCAGTAAATATAAATAACTAACTATATGGTTAGGGAGCAAAATATCTAATTCACTCTGAGAATAACAGACAGAGGAGATATACTGTATAAATTGTTAGAGAAGAGATATACTGTACATACTATTAAAGGGTGAATCTGATAAACATTTTCTGACTCAGAGATCAAATGTCTTCCTTCAAAAAAAAAAATGTAATTTTAAGAACATTCGCTCGATTTTCTAATCATTAGTGGGGTCAAGTCGACGTTCATTTTCAACCACAGTGACGGGAAAATTTGGAAATAGATAACTTCTTGGTCAAAGGAATTTTCAGACAGTGGATGTGGTTTTCGTTCAGAAATTACTTTCATTTTAAAAACAGAATGTTAAAAACAAGTGAAAATTTCAAACAACATTCTTTCATTCAGCGAATGTACAAAGATTTTTCGTCTGAATATTCTCGTCTGAAAATTGATCCGGGTGGCCAGAATAAGGCTCGGTACACACCTAGGCAGTTTGCTTTTGATCTGTTTCTGCAGTGCTTTTTGCTGTGTGTTTTGATTTTTGCGCACGTGATTTTGCGGCGTTTCGCGTTTTTGCTTTTTTTTTGGCCAATTTGTTGTTGGGCAGATTAAAAAACACAAATTGCTGCAAAATGCATTAAATGCTTTTCTGCAGCTTCTCCATTGAAGTATATTGAACCAAAAGAGCACAGTTTTTGCGTTAAAAAAAAGTCCCTGACCCTTTCCAAATACGCAGCGGCTGAAAAAAGCATAGATGTGAACGTGTCCAATGGGAAACCATGTTAATGAACTGCAGTGCGCTTCTGCAAAAAAGCACCAAAAAACACATAGATGTGAACCAGGTCTAAGATGTTTAGTAACATAATGGGGTTAAAAAAACTAAAATTAGCCCTTTATAGTACAAAAAAAAAGCAGATAATCACTACTGTAAGGGGTTCATTTTTTACTGTAGAACTGTGAAAGTAACATCTACAGTAGCGATTATTTGCTCTTTTTGTACTATAAAGGGATCATTTTAGTTCTTTTTAACCCCATTATGTTACTGGCCGATTAATCGATGAATATGAAAATAGTAATCGATTAATTTCATAATCGATTAGTTGTCGATTAATCGATTAGTTGTTTCAGCCCTAGTTACACCCATTTCCTACCAGCTGGACATTTTATCTCTGATGATTTGATTGGAGCACAGACTTTTACATGTTGATAATAATGTGATAACATCCTCCAACTTTGGAGCCTTAAACAGAAAGTGATAATGAGGGAGGAGTCAATAACCCAATGATGGTGGTCTTCAGGATCAGTCCAGTCTTCATCTTGGTTGTTCTCCCCCCATCCTCACTCTCTGACCTCTGGTGGGGCTCAGCCCCGCTGTTATTCATGACTAAATCATGGACTGAATAAGGAAGTGCAGGACTTCTTGTGTTGGGAAGATGGCAATGAGTGATAGAGGGGGTGGGGACACTCGTTCTATAATCCCCTCATCACTGTCACTCCTATAAAAGACAGTTCTCGTTGTTTCCTCACTCTCTGACTAAGGTCCATGAATAAAGAAATGAACTGGTAGGAGATCAGAGGACCCATTTACTAGTTACCTTGAGGGTGGAATTGTAAGATCCTCAGAGACAAAGCTGCCTGATGTGGGCGGAGTCCTGGATTAGGGGAACCAATCTGCTCATGTCTAGTAATAATCTTTGTATTTCTATTTTAGTAGATGGACGGGAGATGAGGAAAACCTCAGAGGATTGTCTCACTTTGTCTCCAGACTGTAAAGTAGAAGATGAGGACATCACACAGTATAGTCCAGGAGAAAACCCGACTACCTCAAATGTCCATCCGGCACCACACAGTGTAGATGGACCATCGTATTCCTTTTATCCTGAGGAACCTCAGACTGTGCGGGACGGTGCCGGACCATCGTATTCCTCTTATCCCGAGGAACCTCAGACTGTGAGGGACGGTGCCGGACCATCAAATTCCTCTTATCCTGAGGAGCCTCAGACTGTGCGGGACGGTGCCGGACCATCGTATTCCTCTTATCCTGAGGAACCTCAGACTGTGAGGGATGGTGCCGGACCATCGTATTCCTTTTATCCTGAGGAACCTCAGACTGTGCGGGACGGTGCCGGACCATCGTATTCCTCTTATCCTGAGGAACCTCAGACTGTGAGGGACGGTGCCGGACCATCGTATTCCTTTTATCCTGAGGAACCTCAGACTGTGAGGGACGGTGCCGGACCATCGTATTCCTCTTATCCTGAGGAACCTCAGACTGTGCGGGACGGTGCCGGACCATCGTATTCCTCTTATCCTGAGGAACCTCAGACTGTGAGGGACGGTGCCGGACCATCGTATTCCTTTTATCCTGAGGAACCTCAGACTGTGAGGGACGGTGCCGGACCATCGTATTCCTTTTATCCTGAGGAACCTCAGACTGTGAGGGACGGTGCCGGACCATCGTATTCCTCTTATCCTGAGGAACCTCAGACTGTGGGGGATGGTGCTGTCCTTCCAACAGATAAGAGGTTTTTCTGCACTGAGTGTTGGAAATGTTTCCATTCTAAGTCTAGTCTTAATGTGCATAAAAAAAATCATACAGGTGAGAAGCCACATTCCTGTTCTGAGTGCGGGAAATGTTTTACAACTAAGTCACATCTATCTTTACATCAGAGGTCTCACACAGGTGAGAAGCCTTATCCATGTTCTGAGTGCGGGAAATGTTTTTCAGCTAAGTCCAGTCTTTATACTCATCAGAGATTGCACACAGGTGAGAAGCCGTATTCCTGTCCTGAATGCGGGAAATGTTTTTCAGTTAAGTCGCATCTTGACATACATCAGATGTCGCACACAGGTGAGAAGCCATATTCCTGTCCTGAATGCGGGAAATGTTTTTCACAGAATTCCACTCTTTCCAGACATCAGAGGTCTCACACAGGTGAGAAGCCGTATTCCTGTCCTGAGTGTGGGAAATGTTTTTCAGGAAAGTCCGGTCTTTCCATCCATCAGACATTGCACACAGGTGAGAAGCCTTATTCATGTCCTGAGTGTGGGAAATGTTTTTCAGTTAAGTCGTATCTTGACACACATCAGAGATCACACACGGGTGAGAAGCCGTATTTCTGTCTTGAGTGTGGGAAATGTTTTTCAGCTAAGTCCAGTCTTTCCTATCATCAGAGATCTCACACAGGTGAGAAGCCGTATTGCTGTCCTGAGTGTGGGAAATGTTTTTCATTTAAGTCGAATCTTGACAGACATCAGAGATCACACACGGGTGAGAAGCCGTATTGCTGTCCTGAGTGCGGGAAATGTTTTTCAGATAAGTCCAGTCTTTCCTATCATCAGAGGTCTCACACAGGTGAGAAGCCGTATTGCTGTCCCGAGTGCGGGAAATGTTTTTCAGATAAGTCCAGTCTTTCCTATCATCAGAGGTCTCACACAGGTGAGAAGCCGTATTGCTGTCCTGAGTGTGGGAAATGTTTTTCAGATAAGTCGCATCTTGACACACATCAGAGATCACACACGGGTGAGAAGCCGTATTCCTGTCTTGAGTGCGGGAAATGTTTTTCAGGTAAAAAAACTCTTTACAGACATCAGAGGTCTCACACAGGTGAGAAGCCGTATTCCTGTCCTGAGTGTGGGAAATGTTTTTCAGTTAAGTCACATCTTGACACACATCAGAGATCACACACGGGTGAGAAGCCATATTCCTGTCTTGAGTGTGGGAAATGTTTTTCAGTTAAGTCGCATCTTGACACACATCAGAGATCACACACGGGTGAGAAGCCGTATTCCTGTCTTGAGTGCGGGAAATGTTTTTCAGATAAGTCCACTCTTTACAGACATCAGAGGTCTCACACGGGTGAGAAGCCGTATTCCTGTCCTGAGTGTGGGAAATGTTTTTCAGCTAAGTCCAGTCTTTCCTATCATCAGAGATCACACACAGGTGAGAAGCCGTATTCCTGTCCTGAGTGTGGGAAATGTTTTTCAGCTAAGTCCAGTCTTTCCTATCATCAGAGATCACACACAGGTGAGAAGCCGTATTCCTGTCCTGAGTGCGGGAAATGTTTTTCAAAGAAGTCCACTATTTACAGACATCAGAGGTCTCACACAGGTGAGAAGCCAAATTCCTGTCCTGAGTGAGGGAATTGTTCCTCACTGAAGTCCTGTCTTCCTGTACATCAGGGGTCCCACACAACCCTCGAGGTGTATTAGTGCCTTGAGTGTGGGAAATGTCTTCTATATGAATGTTGCTGGACATGTGGGGAAGAAGCACACCCTGATATACATACAAAATAAGCTGCACTAAGGTAATTGAAGAGAGCAAATTGCTCACAGTGAGTACATAGCCAAGAAAATTAGTGAGGAAATATGTAACAGAAAATTGTATATAAATATGGATTGTACAACTAATTTAAATTAAATACAAAAAATGTGATCCAATGCAAAGTCCAAAAACTTAAAATCAAATAAAAGAATTCCAGTGAAATAATTTGGTGATTTCAATAAAACTTCCACACCATCCAACACCTTAAAGTGATCTTGTGACTTAACACCACCACCAATGGCTAAAGGGCTTGCTTACCAGATCGAATGGACCTCTCATTACAAAAGGTCATAAACGCCTATGGCTCCATAACCAGCCAGGGCCTTTATCCGGTCCGTCTCACCAACAGGGAACATCAGTCCTCCTCAACGGTGGTCATAGAAGTGCCGGAAAAATCAAAAGAGACTCCGCATAAGAGTAAAATCCTCACAGTTTATTGCTCTTAAAAATACACTGACGGGGGTATTGTAGTAAATCCGCCTAAATTCGCATGTGCAACCACAACACATACAAAAAAAACATTAACCAGGACACGAGTGTAGCAGTGACATCAGCGCGTCGCTCCGCCCTACTTGTTTCGTCATAAGTTTGATGTCATCCAGGGGCACCTTTTTTTACCAGTGGATTTTTAAAAGCAATAAAGTGTGAGGATTTAACTCTATGAGGAGTCTCTTTTAATTTTTCGGGTGTATGTAGGGTTGAATAGTGAGTTGGCCCACCCTTTGCAGCTTCAACTCTTCTGGGAAGGCTGTCCACAAGGTTTAGGAGTGTGTCTATGGAAATATTTGACCATTCTTTCAGAAGTGCACTTACGAGGTCAGGCACTGATGTTGGAGAAGAAGGCCTGGCACGCAGTCTCCGCTCAAAATTATCCCAAAGGTGTTCTATCGGGTTGAGGTCAGGACTCTGTGCAGGCCAGTCAAGTTCTTCCACCTCAAACTCACTCATCCATGTTTTTATGGACCTTGCTTTGTGCACTGGTGAGCAGTCATGCTGGAACATCTTGGTATACTGACGCCTTAGGAGTTACCTTCACTGGAACTAAGGGGTCAAGCCCAACCCCTGAAAAACAACCCCACATCATAATCCCCCCTCCACCAAATGATTTGGACCGGTGCACTAAACAAGATCTCTAAAGACATGGATGAGTGAGTTTGGGGTGGAGGAACTTGACTGGCCTGACCTAAACCCAATAAAACACCTTTGGGACGGATTAGAGCGGAGACTGTGAGCCAGGCCTTCTCATCCAACATCAGTGCCTGACCTCACAAATGTGCTTCTGGAAGAATGGTCAAACATTCCCATAGACACACTCCTAAAGCTTGTGGACTGCCTTCCCAGAAGAGTTGAAACTTTTATATCTGCAAAGGGTGGGCCAAATCAATATTGAACCCTATGGACTAAGACTGGGATGCCATTAAAGTTCATGTGTGTGTAAAGGCAGGCGCCCCAATACTTTTGATAACATAGTGTATGTGATTACACGTGTTTCTCAACTGCCCTACAGTGACTTGGGTTAACGACTGTGCTCTTGGAATACAATTGTCTCCTAGTTGTCCAACAATGGCTGAGGGTAAAGACTGTACAAATAATGCTGTTCCCAGTAGGAACCGCTGCGGAAAAGTTTTGCTTTCGTGGAAGACAAATGCTTTGCTATTTCCACCAAGGGGACATAGAGCTCCTGCCAGAAGATAGTTTCTACTGAACCATTGAAGACTGACATTATTCCGGAGGGAGTACAGTCTAGGATTCACTTTTGCTGCCAGTGTACATAGAGAAGATGTCCTCCAAATTGTTGCTGAATTCAGTTTTTGGCAAGTTATATTCCCTCAATAAAATATAAAAACAAGCCCAAGGACTGGTTTCTGTGTCTGGATGCAAGTTGTCTGGCTGGGCATGAAAAAGGGGTCCCAAAATTAATTTGACCATTTAGGGGTTGCTCTACACTTGTACACAATTTTCCCCTTAAAGCAAAGCTCCACTCAAAAGGGGAATTTCCACTTTAAGGCCCCCCCCCCCCCCGCATTCTTTTCAGTAAATGACACTTTTTTGGGGAGGAGCGGGTACTGGGATGAGAGAAAGGAGGGGGGAGCTCTGCATACTGGAAGGGAGCTCTGTGTACTGGGTGGGGGGGCTCTTAGCATTGGAGGGTGGAAAGAGGGGAAGCTCTGTGCTTGGTGGGGGGGATGAGGAGCTCTGTGTACTGGAGAATGGGAGGAGGAACGGCTCTGTGTAGTCAAGGGAGAGGGGGGATCTTTGTGTACTGGATGGAGAGAGGGTAAAGGGAGCTCTAAATTTTGGGAATGGTTGGAGGAACGGCTCTGTGTAGTAGGGGAAAAGGAAGGAAGGGGGAGCTATGTTTACTGGGGGCGAGAGGAAGGAGATAGGAGCTCTGTACTCAAGGGAGAGGGGGATCTTTGTGTACTGGATGGAGAGAGGGGAAGGGGAGCTCTGAACTTAGGCGTTGGGGAGATTTTTGTATGTTGGGATGGGGGTTTGGAGGAAGGGGAGCTCTGTTTACTGGGGGGAGAAGAAGGAAGGGGGTCTATACTTAGAGGTGCTCTGAATACTGGGGGGTGTTCTGTTTACTGGGATGGGGCTCTTTATACTGGGGTGTGGGAAGAGGGGAGGCTCTGTGAGGGAAGAGCATTGTGGGGGGGGGGGGGTGAGGAGTAGCAGTAGGCAGTAGAGGGGGAGCTCTGTGCACTGGGTGGAGCTCTATATACTGGGGGTGGGAGGAGGGGGCGCTCTGTGCACTGGGGGGGGGGGGGAGAGAGAAGGGGGAAGCTTTGTACTTGGGAGATGGGGAGCTCTGTGTACTGGGGGAGAGGAAGGAGGGGGTGATGTATTTGGGGGAGGGAGCTCTGCATACTGGGGGGGGGTGGGTGTAGGATGGTCACTGTGTACTGGGGGAGAGGAGAGAGCTCTGTACTTGGGGGGAACTTTGTGTACTGGGAGGAAAGGGAGGGGAGCACTGTCTTGGAGGGGTGGGAGGAAGGGGAGCTGTATACTAAAGAGGGATGAGCTTTGTAGTGAGGAAAGGGAGGGTCAGGGTTCATTGAAGAGCTCTGTATTGGGGGTGGGGGAGGAGCTTTGTAGTGGTGTTTTTTCCATGACATTTTTCTATTCAGTGACACCACAGATGGAGCGATTTCTCCCTTTCATGCCGCGTACACACAACCAGACTTTACGGCATACTTGGTGCTGCGGACCGGAGTCCGTCGGACAATTCGATCGTGTATGGGCTCCCCAAAAGTTCGATGGACCTAAAAATGAAACATGTTTCAAATCTTTTCGACGGACTCGGGTCTGGTCGAAAAGTCCACTCGTCTGTATGCTAGTCCGATGGACAAAAACCGACGCTAGGGCAGCTATTGGCTACTGGCTATAAACTTCCTTGTTTTAGTCCGGTCGTACGTTATCATGTACGAATCCGTTGGACTTTGGTTGATCGTGTGTAGGCAAGTCCGTACATTCGGAAAGTCAGTCGAAAAGTCAGCCGGACAAAGTCTGCCGTAAAGTCCGCTTGTGTGTACGCTGCATTAGTGACACAATTGACTCAGGACCATTTTTTCTTTTAGGTGACACCACTAAATCAGGGATATTTTTCCTTTCAGTGACACCACCGAATCAGGGACATTTTATTTTCCTTTCAGTGACACCACCAACCCAAGTATGTGATTCTGCACAGGGGAGCCGCCTTGTATATGTACTGTATACGTTTCCAAGGATGGAATGGGGATGAGTGAGATCCATCCTTGGAAAATTCAGAGGACCCGTTTCCCTATGTGATGTCTAATTACTAGGGATGGGCTGAACAGACCCCTTTTCGGTTCGCACCAGAACTTCCGAACACCGCAAAAGTTTCGGACCCGAATAACGAACCCCATTAAAGTCAAACGGACCCGAACGTCAAAAATCAAAAGTGCCCATTTTGAAAGCTTATATGCAAGTAATTGGGCATACAATGGTTATAGGGGTCCGGGTCCTGCCCTGGGGGACATGTATCAATACAGAAAAGTTTGTAAAAAAACTTCATTTTTAAATGAGCAGTGATTTTTTATTTTTTTTTACAACAAATAACATTTCCCCTCCCCCCTCCCTGCCCTCCACCTCCCAAACTTGGTTGGGGCATGTATCCCAAAACCTGTGCGATTGTGCAAGAGTAGCTGTCTACTCACATAGAGAAATATAACTCGCACTATAATAACCTTCATCCACTGGGGGCACATCACCGCTGAAAACAGCAGAGCACGCCGGCCAGTGGAGGCGAACAAACGCTGGTGTACATCCAGCAATGCAAGTAGCAGACGGCATTACTCAGCAGTGGTCGGTACCTAAATAACCCCAACCGGCCACTCCGCCGTGATATATAGTAATCGTGCATGACATATCTAAAAGCTGGTAGCTAAGAGAAAAAAGAAAAAATAACATTTCAAAGTGATATATGATCTCTCCTCCCATCCTTCAAAAAAATAAAAGTAAAAATAAAAAAAGGGGGGTGGATGGGGCACTTCTGACAAGGATGTGAGCATATGAAAATATAGTCTGCCAACGGAGTCCATGTATAGAAAAAAGAGAAAAAAAGAAGGGGGGAAAAAACAAAATGGAAAAGTTTTGCTTGTGCACAGCACAGATTCACAAAGTTGGAGTGATCTAAGGCAGATCCTTTTGGTTGTGCCAGCCCTGAGTTCCACAGATGTGTGGGGTAGAAACATCCCACACACATGCTAACCTCATGTAAAGCATAATAGCCCTTTGCAGGTACAGTATGGAAGTCACTGTTAGTAAGGAAAGAAAGGTAAATGAGGCAACTTACAGACACCAAAGCTGCAGGCCTGAAAGTCTAGCTGGGGGGACGATTCCTCTCTGCTTCACGCTGGTCCAGCCAAGCCACTGCCTGGGTCGGGTCTTCAAAGAAATGTGCACGGTCCTCTCCCACCACCCGAAGGCGGGCCGGAAATAACATTGCATACTTTAGGTTGTGAACCCTTAGGCGCCGTTTAACCTCTCCAAAGAGAGCCCGTTGTTTTTGAAACTCTGCAGAGAAATCTGGGAAGGCCATCACGTGTCCCGATTGGAACGGTATGTTCCCCTTGGTTCTAGCGAGGCGGAGAATGGCATCCCGGTCCCTGAAATTCAGTAGCTTCGCTATAAATGTGCGCGGTGGTGCTCCTTCAGGGGGGTGGCGGGCAGGCATTCGATGGGCACGTTCTACGACGAATGTAGTAGAGAAGGCCTCTTTACCATACGCAGTGATGAGAAGCTTTTCCAGAAAGGTGGCTGGATCAGGGCCCTCCGAGCCCTCCGGCAGACCAATAAACCGTATGTTAGATCTGCGGGCCCGATTCTCAAGCTCGTCGTGTTTCTGTGCGAGTTGTTGGAGTTGACGCTGCAGCTCCTCCTGGCAATGTTGTAGGGGGTGTATTATGTCCTCCGCGCGGCTTATCCTGGTCTCCGTTTCTGTGACCCGTTCCCGGATCTTGGTCATGTCCTGGCGGATCAGCGAAATGTCCACCTTCACTTCCTCTATCTTAGAGGTTAATGTGGCTTGGCATAGCGATATCGCCTCCAGGACTTTAGTGGTGTCAGCTGCCTCGTGTTCAGCCTGCTGAGCAGCATGAGAAGTTGCGGAGGCGCCATCTTGTCCCTCCAGGTCCCGGTCTACTCGGCGGTATCTGTCTAGGGAGGAGGATGCCGCATTGTTTCTCTTCGGTGGAGACATGTTGGTCCAGGAGCGGCTGTAGTAGTTGCCCCAGGTGAGGGTCGGATTTCTGGTAAGAAATGTGCAGGATAACGTTAAAAGGATGGATCACTAGCGGAGCTCTGCTTAGATGCGTCCGCTCACATTGCCGTCCAGGCCACACCCCGAGCAGTGATTTTTTGATTTTTAAAATGAAAGCATAAAAATAAAAAAAATCCTTTCAATATAGTGCCTGGGGGGTCCCCTTAGTCTACCTGTAAAGTGGCAGATCTGTACCATGTCTAGAATCTGCTGCAGCAATAATTGCATTTGTAAAGCCAAAAAAAAAAAATGAAATTTTCCCTGCGAGCTGCCTTTATTTTGCTCAGCAACAGCTGGGGAGCCAGTGTGAACAATGTAGTGCACTGGGAACAAGATTAGAGATTTTTCGGATACATTCTGGTGTCACTTTGACTTTGGATAGTAGTAACGGGTGCGTAAAATTTGGTCTTTGGTTGTCGGTGGCGCCTTCCCACCGCAACCCTATAGAGGTAATCTTGATGAAAGCAAGAATTGGCCTTGCTGTAAAAAATTACAATGATATGCACCTGTCAAAAATTGGTCTTTGAGTGTTAATTGTGTCCATGAAACCCATACCAAAAATATTCTTCCAGATGAAATGATTGAACACCCTCAAAGCTAGGCAGCCTCGAAATCCTGCAGAGATTCCACATCCCAAAAAGACTTAATCAGTGACATCAACATCAGGGGCTTCATAGCTGGTAATCCAGGACTACCGTATATACTCGAGTATAAGTCGTTTCGAGTATAAGTCGAGACCCTAATTTACCACAAAGAAAATGGGAAAAACGTATTGACCCGAGTATAAGACGAGGGTGAGAAATGCACAGCTACTGTAAGTGGAAAAGAGGGTCAACAATGCCCATTTGCAGCATCACTGTGTCCATTTGCATGCCTCACTGTGCCCATTTGCAGCCATAGGTCCCCTGAACTTCAAACTCAGTAGTTAAGGGTTCCTAGATGCCCCCTAGCTGCAGCCAAAATTTGGGGTCTCTGAACCCAAAGGGTCCCGAAATGACATTGCTGCAGATGGACATAGTTGACCGAATGTGGGGCCCCGTATCTCGGGGCCACTTAGTGCTAGGAACCCCAAATTTGGTGTGCAAACCCAGTGGAAATAGCACCATAAAATTTCCAAAGCTGGGGTTTCTAGCACCAAGTGGCCCCGAGATACAGGGCCCCAAAAATCAGTTCAGAAAATGTCAAGCACTTTTCTGCAGCAGAGAATGACATTTTCCGAACCGGTTTTGGGGCCCCGTATCTCAGGGCCACTTGGTGCTAGGAACCCCAGCTTTGGATATGTGATGGTACCAGTTCCACTGGGTTTGCACACCAAATTTGGGGTTCCTAGCACGAAGTAGCCCTGAGATATGGGGCCCCAAATTCGGTTCAGAAAATGTCAAGCACTTCTGCAGCAGAGAATGACATTTTCCGAACCGATTTTGGGGCCCCGTATCTCAGGGCCACTTGGTGCTAGGAACCCCAGCTTTGGATATGTTATGGTACCAGATCCACTGGGTTTGCACACCAAATTTGGGGTTCCTAGCACCAAGTAGCCCTGAGATATGGGGCCCCAAAATCGGTTCGGAAAATGAAATTTTTTGATGCAGAAAAGTGCTTGACTCGAGTATAAGTCGAGGGGGGCACTTTCAGCACAAAAAAATGTGCTGAAAAATTCGACTTATACTCGAGTATATACGGTAATTCATTTTTATAAAAGTCAAACGGTCCACGGAGTCTGTGGACATACGCGTTCTATGATCAGTAACAAAACCTCCTGCAGCACTAAATGCTGTTCTGAAAGCACGCTGGTTGCAGGGAGCCCAACAACTCAATAGCATACTGGGCAAGTTTGGGCCAATGGTCTATTCTCATGACCCAGTAAGTCAGTGGATCGTCAGCTGGAAAGCTCTCCATCTCTGTTTTGGCCCCAAGGTAATCGTCCACCATATGATGCAGACGCTGCCGATGGGATGTAGAAGCTGACAGCCCTGGGCGGCGAGGACTAAAAAAATTCAGAAATGCCTCACTAAGGCGGACGCCTTCTCCAACGCTCCTCTCTTGACCAACAGAAGACTCAAAACGACATTTTCCACCACACTGTAACCTACTGGAGTCAGGAAAAACATTCAATAAAATCCTCTTTAACGTGTCCTCAAGAGATTTTATCTTCTGCACTCTCTGTGGGGAAGGAATGAGTTCTGAGACCTTCCCCTTATAACGGTGGTCAAGGAGGGTTGCAAACCAGTAATCATCCTTCTCCTTTAGGCCACGTATTTTTGGGTCCTTTCCCAGGCTTTGAAGCATGAGGTTGCCCATGCGCCTCAAATTTGCCGAGGCTTGAGAAGCAGACTCCTCGGGGTCAATCAGGATGACAGCATCTTGAACTTCCTCCTCCCAGCCACGTACTACTCCCAAGGGTCCTGGGGTTGGAAAGCCATTGCTTATAGATTGACGCATGTCTTACTCTTCTTCAAAGCATATGAAAGTGCCAGAATCCTCCTCCCCTCTTTTCTCCTGTGTGTTCTGTGACATAGGAATGATGGTGTCTGGATAAAGTGGTCCTTGAGAGGAAAGGAAATCCTCCTCTTCCTCCTGCTGCTCTGCTTCCAGTGCCCTGTCCATAATGCCACACAGAGACTGCTCCAGCAGGAACTCAACAGGGATTGTGTCACTGATGCATGCACTGTCACTGCTCACCATCCTTGTGGCCTCCTCAAATGGTGACAATACAGTGCATCCTTAATGATCAGCCATTGGCGTGGGGAAAAAAAGCAGAGGTGGCCTGAGCCCGTCGTCATGCTGTACTGGCACAGGTACTCGTTGACGGCCCTCTGCTGCATGTATAGTTGCTGCAGAATTGCCAAAGTCGAGTTCCACCTGGTGGGCATGTCACAAATCAGGCGGTTTACGGTCAGGTGGGATTCCCGCTGAATGTCAGCCAACCGAGCACTGGCTGTGTTTGACCGCCTGAAATGGCTACAGACTCTTCTGGCCTGTTTTAGTACATCTTGCAACCCTGGGTACGTACGTAGGAAACGCTGCACCACCAAATTGAGGACATGTGCCAGGCATGGCACATGTGTCAACTTTCCCTGTCTAAGGGCTGACAGGAGGTTTGAGCCATTATTGGACACCACTTTTCCTAGCTCCAGCTGGTGTGGTGTGAACCACCTCTGGGCCTGTCCCTGAAGAGCTGCAAGAATCTCCAGTGTGGTTCCTGTCCCCTAAACACATCAGATGAAGCACTGCATGGCACCTTTTAGTCTGACTCATGGAATAGCCCTTTGAACGCTTAGGGTGTACCTGATGTTCATAGGACAATTCTGCAGAGGAGGGCATGGAAGTGGCGGAGGAGGGGGTAGAGCTTACAGGTCAGGCATCATCACCACCAGCTGTATGGAGTTGTGGGAGCACAACAAACTGCAGCACCGAGCTCTGTCCTGCATCCTTTCGAGTTGCAAGCAGCGTTACTCAGTGTGCTGTGAACTAAATATATCGTCCCTGCCCATGCTTGCTGGACCACGTGTCAGCAGTAAGGTGTATTTTACAGCTGACTGCCTTGCCCAACAATGCCAGAACATTCCTTTCCACGTGATGGTAGAGAGATGGAACGGGCTTACGTGAAAAGTAGTAGCGAATAGGAACCTGTCATTGTGGTACAGCACATTGTGCGAATTCGCGGAAGGGGGCAGAATCGACCAGGCTGAAAGGCAGACATTGGAGAGCCAACAGCTTTGACAAGCTTGCATTTAGACGCTGGGCAGTTGGGTGGCAGGGACTGTATTTTTTTTTCCACTGCAGCAGATGGGGCAGAGAAATTTGCCAGCTACAGTCTACAGCTGGTGGTGTGCTGCTGGCAGATGTGCTGCTAGGACCTGGGTCACCCTATGCTTTACCACCATTCCTGTCAGTGGAGGCTTCTGAGAGGTAATAACTCGGTATAGCAGGGGCAGACTGAAGTCGGTAAGGAGGAGGAGGAGGGACAGATTTGTGCCCCTTTTGTGTGGCTTTTAGGTGCTCTTGCCAACGGGCTGAGTGGTTGGACGTTAAATGCCTTGTTAGGCATGTGGTACCCAAATGGTTGGTGTTTTTGCCACATTTGATGTGCAGGAGACACCGTTTGCAGATAGCAACAGTGCGATCTGCTGCAGATGTGCTGAAAAAGGCCCAGACAGCTGAGCTTTGGGGAGTGGGCCAGGAGATAACAGCTGCAGAATGTGATGGAATAGGGTGGCTGCATACTACTCTTTCTTGATGTCGGCCTCCTTGGGATTGTGCTGCCTCACCTTCAGTTTCCTCTTCTGCTCTATCTGGCACCCAAGTCGCATCAGTGACCTCATCATCATCATCATCATCTCTATCTCCTCCATCTTCATCATTACCACTGGAGACAACTTGGCAATACGCTGTGGCTTGGGGAACATGAATGCCAATTTGTCTACCAGTGTTCCTCCCTCTCTCTAGGCTCATGTTCCTGTCATCCTCAACCTCAGAACCAACATCTGAATCCAGTAATGGCTGGAAATCATCAAGGTGCAAGTGGCTGACGCTGTGGTCAAAAAACTCAGCTGACTCCTCAATGGCTGATTTTGGGGCTATGGCAGGAATAGATGTGGACATGGAGGCAGGTTTATCCACTCTGGCAACTGCAGGGGACTGCACACTTGTCTCTGCTTGCGTGACAGAGAATGAGGAGGATGAGGAAGGTTTAGTAAGCCAGTCCACCAACTCCTCTGCATGCGGTGGCTGGATAGCATGGGCAAACTTACTAAACAGAGGAAATGATGCCCTGCCTGAGGTGTGACCACCACGTCCACCTTTGCCTGTGGACACATTTGTTGCTGGCCCCCTTATAGTGCCAAGGGAACGTCTGTCTCTCCTTGTTGTCCTCCCAGACATTATTGGGATGGAGGGGGCGGTGCTTATAAGCAAATGTAAAGAAGAAGATGAAATCTGTATGTTGATGCACTTTAATCAATGTAAAGAGGTGTTTGGTGCACTTTAATTTGAGTACTCAAGCTACACAGACACACTCCACGGATACACTATTATATACTGCAATATAATGTGCCAAACTTACAGTGACGCACAGAACTATATGGTGTTAAACTGGCAGTAACGCACGCAAAATGATATGGCTTTAAACTGGCAGTAACGCGTGCAAAACTATATGGCGTTAAACTGGCAGTAATGCACACAGAAGTAAATGGCATTAAACTGGCAGTAACGCACAAAAATATAAGGCGTTAAACTGGCAGTAACGCACACAAAACTATATGGCGTTAAACTGGCAGTAACACACACAAAAGTAAATGGCGTTAAACTGGTAGTAACGCACAAAACTATATGGCATTAAACTGGCAGTAACGCACACAGAACTATATGGCGTTGAACTGGCAGTAACGCACGCAAAACTATATGGCGTTAAACTGGCAGTAACGCACACAGAAGTAAATGGCGTTGAATTGGCATTAACCCACACAGAAGTAAATGGCGTTAAACTGGCAGTAACGCAATCAAATAGATGTGTTCAACTACACTGAAGCTATCTGAACTGTTCCTACTCTAGCTATGCACTAATGTAAAGATTACTGACATGGTCTCACTACACTACAGTGAAACTATCTGAGCTGTCCCTACCCTAACTGCACACTATGCAAAGCTGAATGATGGTCCTCCTCACTACACTCACACTATCCCTAGACTGACACTAAACTAATATTCTACACTGACAATTGAAGCAAAATAGCACAGTATAGCACACTAATAAACTGATAGCACTGAACAGAGCCCTGTTCTATCTCTCTCTACGCCGAAATCACACTGAAAATGGCTGCCATTGAAAGAATACTTTTATACTGTGGGGCGGGAATGAGCCATGATTGGATAAAGTCATGATGACAATGTCCAATCATGACTCTGACAGTGCTCTGTGCCCTGATTGGCTGAAGCTGTCACTGATTCAGCCAATCAGGGCCTGCAATGCACTGTTTAGTACCGCAATGCATTGTAATCAGTTCGG
Organism: Lithobates septentrionalis; assembly: GCA_037952835.1. Lineage (NCBI taxonomy): Eukaryota > Metazoa > Chordata > Amphibia > Anura > Ranidae > Lithobates > Lithobates septentrionalis. The sequence goes on from JBBDGP010000932.1 coordinate 26,826, forward strand.
GGGGGCGAACAAACGGTCGAACTACCCGTTTGTTCGGCTGTTCGTCGAACGTCCGAACAGCTAAAGTTCCGCCCGAACCGTTCGCCCATCCCTACTAATTACCCCTGCCTTAGTGACTCATTGCCGTATGGTATTTGGGTCCACATTTTCTGGTAAGCGTCCCCATACTATCTGTGGTGGTGGATATCGTCACGCTGGTGTCTGTCACTATTCATGGATCGATATTATGAATGGTAACCTATGAGGACTTATAATATAGGGGTACACCTTTTGGTGGCTCCTATTGGACATTTTACCAGATTTTTTTGGGACTTGAATCTACCACTATCTTTTCTAATTTTTGCACTTCATACATATTATATTTGCAATTAAGCGCAGCACTTTTTTATGTCCAAACCCGAGAGATGGATGTGCGTGAAAATCCCAGAAATACTCAGACCAGCCCATCTGTCACCAACAACCATGCCACATTCAAACTCACTTAAATCCCCTTTCTTCCCCATTCTGATGCTCGGTTTGAACTTCAACAAGTTGTCTTCACCGCATATAGATGCCTAAATGCATTGAGTTGCTGCCATGTGATTGGCTGATTAGCAATTTGTGTTACCAAGCAATTGAACAGGTGTACCTAATAAAGTGGCCGCTGGGTGTACACAAAATTGTCCTGGCCAGTCTCTCGAAATATATCGATGTTCGGCGGAGGAGTGAGAGCTCGACTTGAATGCTTCTCTCAACCAGGACTCCGCAGCACCCCTGAGGACCTCAGGTGGCACCCCAGGGTACTGTGGTTGAAAAAAGTTTGGAGTAGTAGAGTATTAGAACCTTGACATTTATATGGACACTAATAAGGATGACCGTTTAGGGCGTTTGAACATCACAGCTTCTGATTGTCAATGGTTGTTAAGGAAGCAGCTGCTGCTTCCACCCACTGCATCCTTACTAACCACTGACGTCACCCAACCCATTCACTTATATGGCTGGGAATCCATGACCACGTAAGCAACTGGGGAATAGATCATTACACCATTGCCTGAATATGACCACTTAGCCATGTTTGAGCACAAATATCACCACTATATCTGATGAAAGCTCGGGGAAACTGAGTGCGAAGCTGCCACATTTAGCAGTTGGTTGGTGGTTGGAACAGCCAATTTATTTCAGCCGTTCACCGACCCCCCAAACAAGCCAAATTCTGTCCAAACATGAGTTCAGTCCTAACCCGGGTCTCATTGCAAGTGGTCTGTTTATTGGTCTCTTATATTAATCCCAATAGGAAAAGGATTCCATTAGATCAATGGTCTTTGTATTGGTCTCTTACATTGGTGACCAATAGGAGAAGGCTCCCCTTATATCAATGGTCTGTTTATTGGTCTCTTACATTGGTGACCAATAGGAGAAGGATCCCTTTATATCAATGGTCTGTTTATTGGTCTCTTACATTGGTGACCAATAGGAGAAGGATCCCCTTATATCAATGGTCTATTTATTGGTCTCTTACATTGGTGACCAATAGGAGAAGGCTCCCCTTATATCAATGGTCTGTTTATTGGTCTCTTACATTGGTGACCAATAGGAGAAGGCTCCCCTTATATCAATGGTCTGTTTATTGGTCTCTTACATTTGATGACCAATAGGAGAAGGATCCCTTTATATCAGTAGTCACTGGGAGAAGGACATTATTACATTGTAATGAAATGGTTGTTACTGAGAGACCAAAATGATTCCTTGCTCATGGAATAGAGTTACCACCTCATCCCTTTAAACCCGAACACATATGAATTACACAGGTTCTGAGGCTAATTTAATACAGATAAGACACCAAGTGAGTTCAATTACCACCTTAATCAGCCTCAGAACCTGTGTAATTCATATGTGTTTGGGTTTAAAGGGATGAGGTGGCAACCCTATCATGGAAGCCCCTAGAAGAAGCCTTTGGAGGAACCCTGGCTGAGAAAGTCTGGACTAGGCAGTAATATATTTCTATCCCCCTTGGTGGGAGTGGAGATGACCCCATCTATAAGGATATACACTACAGTACAGTACAAGCACACAGTACAAGGCTGTGTTCACACTACCAGACACTGCATTTCCTCTGACCTCCACAAGGTGGTGATCTCACTTCTACCCAGACAGGAAGTGATGTCAGGTACAGACAGGAAGTTCCGGATGAGAGGTGAGTTGGGAGGAAGTAGAGAGGAGACATTGCTGGACCTGGAAGTAGAGGAGGTAATAAGATCTTATTTTTTATTTTTACCCAGTAACCCCCCCCGTCATGTCCGTCCTCTTCCTCCATAGTCACTGTGATGTCTTTTATTTCCAGCAGATGATCATACGCACATATATAAGGCGGAAACCTAGATTAACCCCTTCAGGGGCAGAACATTTCCCCCACTTACAGAGTTGGAACATTTCCTTCATTTTGGAGATAAATTCTAGTAATATGTTCCTCTAAACAAACAGCACTGACAATAAATGGACAAGACAATGACCATCCTGACCATACATGACCTGCAAAGGGCAATTATGACAATATGAATCCAACACAATGATGGAGTGCCGGGGTCAGGAGTATGGAGCATAGAGCCCCTTACATTGCTGGCTGGTAGGAATAAAACATTTCCCCAGCCCGCCATGAAGAAAATGTCTGATTATTGGTGTTGGAGGGAGGCAAAACGTGTGTGTTCCCGTGTATTTGTGTGTGTTCCGTTTTTGCAGCCCATTCATTTTGATGTGGACATTTCATATTTCTTTAGTATTATTGGCTCACAATATCTAATTCTGGTTGCCTTAGATGACCCAATGCTATAGGAATATCATTGTAAACTGAACAGGATGGAATAGCTCCTTAAAAGGTGATAACACTCCCCAAACAGTTGCGATTGGTCAAATCCTGCCAGATCGTCCTGTATATACTACAGCTAAAACATGGAATAATCAGTCTCGTCTCAGGGCTGCTTCAATGCACGTCCCTGATTTTGATCATCTGTGCCAAGCCGCAATAGAAACGGGTGGGACCCCTTGGGGAAGCGACTATAGTTACATATTCTTGTTACATTTTACAATATTTTTACATCTGTTATCTGTATCTGTCATTACTTCATTAAATGTTATACCTACAAGTGTTTATGTGATCTCTCTTTGCCCTCTCTGAGGGAAGAGGAGGTTGTAGGGCTCTGGTGGACTCTGAGGTAGGAAGGGTGGGCTCTTGGTCTGTAATGGTACTCCCATCTTAGAATCACTTTTCAGATTTCCTTTTTGAACTGTTATAAAATGAAGGCAACCTTCACCTTCTTACCATCTCACTAGGTAATTAAAATGTTCCTGGATACCAAGTGTGATGAAGAAGGGCAGTCCTTCACATTTTGGTGGGTGGTCATTCTTAGAGGAGGTCTGTTTGTCTGGCCTCACCTGATGGGTGGCCAGGGGTCAGTGCTGTGCATATGGTGGGGTGGGGGGGGGGGGGGTAAGTTCAATACCTTTCCATGACACAGGCTCTGGCAGTGCCCGGGGCTGGAATTTGGAACACCAGAACCCACTGCCACTCTCTACAATGTCCTGGATGCTTTGAAACCAAAAAAACGATGGTATTTATTAGGGTTGTCCCGATACCACTTTTTTAGGACCGAGTACAAGTACCGATACTTTTTTTCAAGTACTCGCCGATACCGATTACCGATACTTTTTTTTAATGTCACGTGACAGTTTTTTTTTTTTTTTTTTGAGGGGGTGGGGGGGGGGTGGGGGTGGGGGCATAGTGAACGGTGTCTGTGTGTGTGTTTTTGTTTTGGTTTTTTTCATTTACATTTATTATTTTTTACAATTTTTTTTTTTATTCTTTATTGCACTATGTGTGTGTTTTTTTGTTTTTTTTAATCAGCCCTGTTGGGGGGCTTTGGTGAGATATCAGGGGTCTTAACAGACCTCTGATATCTCCCCCTTGAGACAGAGAAATAGACTGAGGATAGAGATTCCCCAGTCCCTTTCTCTGCAGCGTCAGCTGCACTGAGAATGAATGGAGAGAACACAGCAGCTTCTCTCCATTCATAAACTGACACATCGTAATCACAGAAGATTACAATGTTTCAGTTATGTGAATGGAAAGAGTCAGCTGACTCTCTCCATACACACAGCGGAGAGACAGCAGAACGGAGGGGACAGACGAAGAGAGAGGGGGACAACGGAAAGCCGGAACAGATGGGGACAGCGGAGGGGGACAGAGGAACGCATGGGGACAGCGGAGGGGGACAGAGGAACGGATGGGGACAGCGGAGGGGGACAGAGGAACGCATGGGGACAGCGGAGGGGGACAGAGGAACGGATGGGGACAGCGGAGGGGGACAGAGCAAAGAAGAAGGACAGCGGGAGGTGGACAGAGGAACGGAGGAGGACAGCGGAGGGGGACAGAGCAAAGAAGGAGGACAGCGGGGGGGGACAGAGGAACGGAGGGGGACACAGCAATGGAGCAGGACAGCGGAGGGGGACAGAGGAACGGAGGAGGACTAAGGAGGAGGAGGTGACAGTCAGCGGTGATCGCGTGTGAGGGAATTACAAGCACCGATCACCGCTGTATGTCACTAAGCAGCTGAAAGCCGCGGGGGGAGAAGCTTGTAACTCCCCCACACGTCCATCACCACTGACAGTCAAGGTATCGGGGGAAGCATCGGGAGCATTTGCCCGAGTACAAGTACTTGGGCAAATGCTTGGTATCGGTGCCGATACCGATACTAGTATCGGTATCGGGACAACCCTAGTATTTATCATTCCTTGTCTGCAGATCTAAAGCTAATCAAAACCAATTCAGAAACAAAACTCAACAGAGAGAAGGGAATTTCAGAAGGCCAAAATGGTCCAGGAACCTGGAAAACGTATCAAATTATAGTTTGATCTATTAATTCTTAAATGTACAACAACCCTCCTATTAATCCCCCTCACATCCACATCCTGATATTGTGTGACCAATACCATCCAAATAATGCTTATTTTCTTTTACCAAAGGATAAAGGATTCTGGGAGGATCCCATAATATTACCCTTGTTATTTCAGAGTTTTCCTCCTGTAAAGTCTGGTGACAAGGTGACCATCACTATCTCTCTATTTCACAACCTCAAACCTGAGAGACACAACATGCAGAAGATTCTAGAAGTCAACAAGAAGATGATGGAGCTGCTGACAGGAGAGGTGAGCGGTGCTGGGAATTCTGTGACATTATCCATGGAGGACTTGGAGTCTTTAGAAGGACACAACAATCTCTACAAGGACGTCATGATGGACAATCAGCCGCCCCTCACATCACCGGGTAAGAGGAGACTTTATTGTAAAGGAGAGAGCAGTACGGAGGCTCCACCTAGATCCCCCATCATCTGATAAACACATAGAAACAATGTATTCAGTCAGTGTGTGTGTTTCCTACAGATGGATCCAGTAATGGGAACCCACCAGAGAGATGTCCCCGTCCTCTATATTCCTTGAATTCCACACAAGAAGGTCACACCATCCCTCACCATCATCAGGTAGATGAGTAGCAATTGTTGATAGTTACGATATACCGTATTTATCGGCGTATAACACGCGCCGGCGTATAACACGCACCCCAAGTTTAGGAGAGAATTTTAAGGAAAAAAACTTTTAGGAGGGAAGTTTAAGGAAAAGAAACTTACATTAAAATGCCCATCAATGCAGCCTCATCAGTGTTCATCTGCAGCCTTGTTAGTGTCATTGCAGCCTTTTCAGTGTCAGTGCAGCCTTGTCAGTGCAGCTTTGCCCCAGTGCAGCCTTGTCAATGCAGCCTTGTCCCCAGTGCAGCCTTGTCAGTGCAGCCTTGTCCCCAGTGCAGTCTTGTCAATGCAGCCTTGTCCCCAGTGCAGCCTTGTCCCCAGTGCAGCCTTGTCAGTGCAGCCTTGTCCCCAGTGCAGTCTTGTCAATGCAGCCTTGTCCCCAGTGCAGCCTTGTCCCCAGTGCAGCCTTGTCCCCAGTGCAGCCTTATCCCCAGTGCAGCCTTATTAATGCAGCCTTGTCCCTAGTGCAGCCTTATCAATGCAGCCTTGTCCCTGCAGCCTTGTCCCCAGTGCAGCCTAGTGTCCATGCCTCCTGCCGCCGCCGCCGCCATACACATAGTAGTAGTTTTAAATATGGCGCCGCGGAGTTCGGAGAGACTCGGCGCCGGCGGAAGTGAACGAACGCCGCCGAGATACACATAGCCGAGGGTTCTCGGCTCTTTCCGGCGCCGCTCACAGTCCCGCCCTATGATGGACATAACACAGGTCCAATGGCGGGACTGGGCGTGACAGTGAGCGGCGCCGGAAAGAGCCGAATACACCCAACTATGTGTATCTCGGCTCTGTGATTTCGGCGGCGCTCGTTCAGCACCGCCGAGTCCTTCCGAAGTCCGCGGCGCCATATTTGAAACTACTCGCTATGTAAATGTCGGCGGCGATCGCCGACATTCACATAGCGATAGCGGGGATCGGCGTATAACACGCACCCACGACTTTCCCCTGATTTTAAGGGGAAAAAAGTGCGTGTTATACGCCGATAAATACGGTATATATATATATATATACATGCTTGTGTGTTACAATTAATATTTTATTATATATTCAGGTTGGAAACCTCGGGGATTATAATGTTAAAAAAGAGTATAAAGAGGAGGATGAGGAGTATGGTGTGATGGAGGAGTTTTCAGGACACAAGGATTTGATGGATTCCACACAGGAAGGTCACACCATCCCTCACCATCATCAGGTAGATGAGGAACAATCACTGATAGTATCATTAGGATCTGTACATTATCTGCATTGTTACAATTGATCATTTTTATTATATATTCAGAGTGGAAACCTTGGAGATTGTAAAGTTGAGGTTAAAGCAGAAGAAGAAGAGACGTATGTGAGGGATGATCAGCAGTCTATGGAGGAGGATGGAATAACGGGGACATTTATAGAGGAGGACACTCCTACAGAGATCAGCACAGGTGGGTCATTAACACTAAATACATTCCTCCACCCATACTGCTCACTGATTGGTCCAGAGTAGGGCGGGGACTGGGTAATATCAGCCTGTAATCCCCTGGTCACTTTCCTGAGCTGTGTTCCCCATCCTGTATTCCTGTATTTCTCTCGGATAATCTTCCTTCTCTGTGCTGCAGACACAATTTATGGAGATTCTGGGGTTCAGCAAAATGTTGATTTTCACCATAGTCATTGCTCAACGTAGGCACCTGAGGCATGTGTCTTGGGTTTTCTGCCCAATGCCCAGGTCTAGCAAAATCTCTGACAGAACAATTCTCGCGGGGTTACTTGTTCTGTTGTCTGCTGGTTGTGCCGGGTGGAGGGATATGTCTGTATAGTCTCAGACCCAAGTCACTGAGTGCAGTCTCAGGAGATGGGAGGCAGCGGTGTGGGACCTCTGCAACTTGTCTCCAGTAAACATTTAATCCACCACTGATTACCAAATACCAATATTATGAGTCCTGACTCTTATGCCGCGTACACATGGTCGGACTTTTCGGCTACAAAAGTCCGACAGCCCGTCCGACAGACTTTCGACGGACTTTTGGCGGACTTTCTAATGAACGGACTTGCCTACATACGATCACACAAAAGTCCAACGGATTTGTACGTGATGACGTACACCGGACTAAAATAAGGAAGTTGATAGCCAGTAGCCAATAGCTGCCCTAGCGTCGGTTTTTGTCCGTCGGACTAGCATACAGACCAGCGGATTTCTGGGTCCGGCGGAGTTACGACGTAAAGATTTGAAGCAAGTTCCAAAGCTAAAGTCCGTCAGATTTGCGACTTGAAAAGTCCGCTAAAGGTCCGGTGGAGCCCACACACGATCGGATTGTCCGCCGGATTTGGTCCGTCAGCGTCCGTCGGACCAGTCCGGTCGAAAAGTCCGACCCTGTGTACGCGGCATAACATTATATAATTTATATTACATACTCCTGACCCCTACACTATATACTCTATGTTGTACATTACATAATTCTGATACTATATAGTCCTATCTTATACAATATGTTGTACATTACATACTCCTGACTTCTGCTCTCTCCCCTCTACCCTCTGCTATATATACACATAATATGTATTCTCTTTTGTTACACCCATTTCCTACCAGCTGGAAATTTTATATCGGATGATATGATTGGAGCACAGACTTTTACATGTTGATAATAATGTGATAACATCCTCCAATTTTGGAGCCTTAAACAGAAATTGATAATGAGGGAGGAGCCAATAACCCAATGATGGTGGTCTTCAGGGTCAGTCCATTCTTCATCTTGGTTGTTCTCCCCCCATCCTCACTCTCTGACCTCTGGTGGGGCTCAGTCCCGCTGTTATTCATGACTAAATCATGGACTAAATAAGGAAGTGCAGGACTTCTTGTGTTGGGAAGATGGCAATGAGTGATAGAGGGGGTGGGGACACTCGTCCTATAATCCCCTCATCACTGTCACTCCTATAAAAGACAGTTCTCGTTGTTTCCTCACTCTCTGACTACGGTCCATGAATAAAGAAATGAACTGGTAGGAGATCAGAGGACCCATTTACTAGTTACCTTGAGGGGGGAATTGTAAGATCCTCAGAGACAAAGCTGCCTGATGTGGGTGGAGTCCTGGTTTATGGGAACCAATCAGCTCATGTCTAGTAATAATCTTTGTATTTCTATTTTAGTAGATGGACGGGAGATGAGGAAAACCTCAGAGGATTGTCTCACTTTGTCTCCAGACTGTAAAGTAGAAGATGAGGACATCACACAGTATAGTCCAGGAGAAAACCCGACTACCTCAAATGTCCATCCGGCACCACACAGTGTAGATGGACCATCGTATTCCTCTTATCCTGAGGAACCTCAGACTGTGCGGGACGGTGCCGGACCATCGTATTCCTCTTATCCTGAGGAACCTCAGACTGTGCGGGACGGTGCCGGACCATCGTATTCCTCTTATCCTGAGGAACCTCAGACTGTGAGGGACGGTGCCGGACCATCGTATTCCTCTTATCCTGAGGAACCTCAGACTGTGCGGGACGGTGCCGGACCATCGTATTCCTCTTATCCTGAGGAATCTCAGACTGTGAGGGACGGTGCCGGACCATCGTATTCCTCTTATCCTGAGGAACCTCACACTGTGCGGGACGGTGCCGTCCTTCCAACAGATAAGAGGTTTTCCTGTACTGAGTGTGGGAAATGTTTCCATTGTAAGTCTAGTCTTAATGTGCATAAAAAAATTCATACAGGTGAGAAGCCACATTCCTGTTCTGAGTGCGGGAAATGTTTTTTATTTAAGTGGCATCTTGACACACATCAGAGATTGCACACGGGTGAGAAGCCGTATTCCTGTCCTGAGTGCGGGAAATGTTTTTCGCAGTATTCACAACTTTACATACATCAGAGGTCTCACACGGGTGAGAAGCCATATTCCTGTCCTGAGTGCGGGAAATGTTTTTCAGTTAAGTCGGGTCTTGACACGCATCAGAGGTCGCACACGGGTGAGAAACCGTATTCCTGTCCTGAGTGCGGAAAATGTTTTTCAGCTAAGTCCAAGCTTTATACTCATCAGAGATCACACACAGGTGAGAAGCCATATTCCTGTCCTGAGTGCGGGAAATGTTTTTCAGTTAAGTGGCTTCTTGACACACATCAGAGGTCTCACACGGGTGAGAAGCCGTATTCCTGTCCTGAGTGTGGGAAATGTTTTGCAGTTAAGTTGTATCTTGACACACATCAGAGATCACACACGGGTGAGAAGCCTTATTCCTGTTCTGAGTGCGGGAAATGTTTTTCAGTTAAGTCGGTTCTTGACACACATCAGAGGTCGCACACGGGTGAGAAACCGTATTCCTGTCCTGAGTGCGGGAAATGTTTTTCAGCTAAGTCCATGCTTTATACTCATCAGAAATCACACACAGGTGAGAAGCCATATTCCTGTTCTGAGTGCGGGAAATGTTTTTCAGTTAAGTCTCTTCTTGACACACATCAGAGATCACACACGGGTGAGAAGCCTTATTCCTGTTCTGAGTGCGGGAAATGTTTTTCAGTTAAGTGGAATCTTGCCATACATCAGAGATCACACACGGGTGAAAAGCCATATTCCTGTCCTGAGTGCAGGCAATGTTTTTCAAATAAGGGGAATCTTGCCACACATCAGAGATTGCACACAGGTGAGAAGCCGTATTCCTGTTCTGAGTGTGGGAAATGTTTTTCAGCTAAGTCCAGTCTTTCCTATCATCAGAGATCACACACAAGTGAGAAGCCATATTCTTGTCCTGAGTGCGGGAAATGTTTTTCAGTTAAGTCGCTTCTTGACACCCATCAGAGATCTCACACGGGTGAGAAGCCGTATTCCTGTTCTGAGTGCGGGAAATGTTTTTCAGTTAAGTCTAGTCTTTACAGACATCAGAGATCTCACACGGGGGAGAAGCCACGTTCCTGTCCTGAGTGAGGGAAATGTTCCTCACTGAAGTCCTGTCTTCCTGTACATCAGGGGTCCCACACAACCCTTGAGGTGTATTAGTGAGTGCGGGAAATGTCTTCTATATGAATGTTGCTGGACATGTGGGGAAGAAGCACACCCTGATATACATACAAAATAAGCTGCACTAAGGTAATTGAAGAGAGCAAATTGCTCACAGTGAGTACATAGCAAAGAAAATTAGTGACAAAATATGTAACAGAAAATTGTATATAAATATGGATTGTACAACTAATTTAAATTAAATACAAAAAATGTGATCCAATGCAAAGTCCAAAAACTTAAAATCAAATAAAAGAATTCCAGTGAAATAATCTTTTGATTTTAATAAGTCTTCCACACCATCCAACACCTTAAAGTGATCTTGCATATAATTAAAATCCTCACACTTTATTGCTCTTAAAAATATACTGACGGGGGAGGTATTGTAGTAAAACCACCTAAATTTGCATGTGCAACCGGCACACATACCAAAAAAAAAACATTATCTGGGACACGAGTGTAGCAGTGACGTCAGCGCGCTGATCCGCCCTTCGTGTTTCGTCATACGTTTGATGTCGTCCAGGGGCACCTTTTTTACCAGTGTATTTTTAAAAGCAATAAAGTGTGAGGATTTTACTCTATGCGGAGTCTCTTTTAATTTTTCGGGCGTCCATAGGGTTCAGTATTGGGTTGGCCCACTCTTTGCAGCTTCAACTCTTTTGGGAAGGCTGTCCACAATGTTTAGGAGTGTGTCTATGGAAGTGTTTGACCATTCTTCCAGAAGCACACTTATGAGATCAGGTACTGATGTTGGAGAAGAATGCCTGGCTCACAGTCTCCGTTCTAAATTATCCCAAAGATGTTCTATCTGGTTGAGGTCAGGACTCAGTGCAGGCCAGTCAAGTTCTTCCACCTCAAACTCTCTCATCCATGTTTTTTTGGACCTTGCTTTGTGCACTGGTGAGCAGTCATACTGGAACAGGAAGGGGCCACCCCCAAACTGTTCCCACAAAGTTGGGAACATGAAATTGTCCAAAATGTCTTTGTATGCCAACGCCTTAAGAGTTCCCTTCACTGGAACTAAGAGGCCAAGCCCAACCACCGAAAAACAACCCCACACCATAATCCCCCCTCTACCAAATGATTTGGACCAGTGCACTGAGCAAGGTCCTTAAAGACATGGATGAGTGAGTTTGGGGTGGAGGAACTTGACTGGCCTGCACAGAGTCCTGACCTCAACCCGATAGAACACCTTTGGGATGAATTAGAGCGGAGACTGTGAGCCAGGCCTTCTCCTCCAACATCAGTGTCTGACCTCACAAATGTGCTTCTGGAAGAATGGTCAAACATTCCCATAGACACACTCCTAAACCTTGTGGGCAGCCTTCCCAGAAGAGTTGAAGCTGTTATAGCTGCAAAGGGTGGTCCAACTCGATATCGAACACTACGGACTAAGACTGGGATGCCATTAAAGTTCATGTGCGTGTTAAAGCGAGGTGTCCCAATACCTTTAGTAATATAGTGTATGTGGATTACACGCGTTTCTCAAGTGCCCTACAGTGACTTGGGTTAATGACTGTGCTCTTGGAATACAATTGTCTCCTAGTTGTCCAACAATGGCTGAGGGTAAAGACTTTACAAATAATGCTGTTCCCAGTAGGAACCGCTGCGGAAAAAGTTTTGCTTTCGTGGAAAACAAATGCTGTGCTATTTCCACCAAGGGGACATAGAGCTCCTGTCAGAAGATAGTTTCTACTGAACCATTAAAGACTGACATTATTCCGGAGGGAGTACAGCCTAGGATTCACTTTTGCTGCCAGTGTACATAGAGAAGTTGTCCTCCAAATTGCTGCTGAATTCACTTTTGGGCATCCTGTAACCCCTCATCCCTATCCAAGTTATATTCCCTCAATAAAATATAAAAACAAGCCCAAGGACTGGTTTCTGTGTCTGAATGCAAGTTGGAAAATGCATGTTGTCTGGCTGGGCAGGAAAAGGGGGTCCCATAATTCAGTTGACTAAGGCCCCCCCCCCCCCCCGCCTCCTTTTCAGTAAATGCAACTTTTTTGGGGAGGAGCGGGTACTGGGATGAGAAAAAGGAGAGGGAGCTCTGCAAACGGAAGGGGAGCTCTGTGTACTATGGTGGAAGGAGGGGGAGCTCTGTGTACTGGAGGGGGGATCTCTGTGTACTGGATGCAGAGAGAGGAAGGGGAGCTCTGTACTTGGGTGGTGGGAAGCTTTGTATATTGGGGGTTTGCAGGAAGCAGAGCTCTTTGTACTGGGGGGGAGAAGGAGGGGGAGATCTATACTTATAGGGGCTCTGCATGCTGGGGGGTGCTCTGTGTACTGAGTGGGGGGGGCTCTTTGCATTGGAGGGTGGAAAGAGGGGAAGCTCTGTACTTGGTAGGGAGTGAGAAGCTCTGTGAGAGGGGGAATCTTTGTGTACTCGATGGAGAGAGGGGAAGGGGAGCTCTGAATTTGGGTGGTGTGGGGGTTTGGAGAAAGTGAAGCTCTGTTTACTGGGGGAGAAGAAGGAGAGGGGACCTCTATACTTATGCAGAGGGGCTCTGCATACTGGGGGGGGGGGTGTTCTGTGTACTGAGGTGGGGCTCTTTGTACTGGGGTGTGGGAAGAGGGGAGGCTCTGTGAGGGAAGAGCATTCTACTTGGGGGGGTGAGGAGCTCTGTGTCCTGGAGGAGAGGCGGTAGAGGGGAGCTCTGTGTACTGGGTGGAGCTCTATATATTGGGGGTGGGAGGAGGGTGAGCTCTGCACTGGGGGGGGGGAGAAGGGGGAAGGTTTGTACTTGGGAGATGGGGAGCTCTGTGTACTGGGGGAGAGGAAGGAGGGAGTCTCGTATTTGGGGTAGGGAGCTCTGCATACTGGGGGGTGGAGGAGGGTGGGCACTGTGTACTGGGGAGAGGAAGAAGGGGTGATGTATTTGAGGGAAGTGAGCTCTACATAATGGGGGGGGGCTCTGTGTACTGGGGGGAGTGAAGGCTCTGTGTACTGGGGGAGAGGAAGGAGGGGGTGATGTATTTGGGGGAAGGGAGCTCTACATACTGGGGGGGGGGGGGGCTCTGTGTACTGGGGGGAGTGAAGGCTCTGTGTACTGGGGGAGAGGAAGGCGTGGGTGATGTATTTGGGGGGAGGGAGCTCTACATACTGGGGGGGGGGCTCTGTGTACTGGGGGGAGTGAAGGCTCTGTGTACTGGGGGAGAGGAAGGAGTGGGTGATGTATTTGGGGGGAGGGAGCTCTACATACTGGGGGGGGGCTCTGTGTACTGGGGGGAGTGAAGGCTCTGTGTACTGGGGGAGAGGAAGGAGGGGGTGATGTATTTGGGGGAAGGGAGCTCTACATACTGGGGGGGGGGGGCTCTGTGTACTGGGGGGAGTGAAGGCTCTGTGTACTGGGGGAGAGGAAGGAGTGGGTGATGTATTTGGGGGGAGGGAGCTCTACATACTGGGGGGGGGGGGGGCTCTGTGTACTGGGGGGAGTGAAGGCTCTGTGTACTGGGGGAGAGGAAGGAGTGGGTGATGTATTTGGGGGGAGGGAGCTCTACATACTAGGGGGGCTCTGTGTACTAGGGGTGGGAGGAGGGTGGGCACTGTGTACTGGGGGAGAGGAAAGAGGAGAGAGCTCTGTACTTGGGGGGAACTTTGTGTACTGGGAGGAAAGGGAGGGGAGCACTGTCTTGGAGGGGTGGGAGGAAGGGGAGCTGTATACTAAAGAGGGATGAGCTTTGTAGTGAGGAAAGGGGGGGTCAGAGTTCAGTGAAGAGCTCTGTATTGGGGGTGGGGGATGAGCTTTGTAGTCAGTGACACCATTGACACAGGACCTTTTTTTCTTTTCAGTGTCACCACCAATATAGGATATTTATTTTTCTTTCAGTGACACCACCGAATCAGGGACATTTTTTTTCTTTTAAGTGACAACACCAACCCAGGTATGTGATTCTGCACAGGGGAGCCGCCTTGTATATGTACTCTATACGGTTTCTGAGGATGGAATGGGGATGAGTGAGATCCATCCTTGGAAAATGCACAGAGGACCCGTTTCCCTATGTGATGTCTAATTCCCCTGCCTTAGTGACTCATTGCCGTATGGTATTTGGGTCCACATATTCTGGTAAGCGTACCCATACTATCTGTGGTGGTGGATATCGTCACGCTGGTGTCTGTCACTATTCATGGATCGATATTATAAATGGTCACCTATGAGGACTTATAATATAGGGGTACACCTTTTGGTGGCTCCTATTGGACATTTTACCAGATTTTTTTGGGACTTGAATCTACCACTATCTTTTCTAATTTTTGCATATTATATTTGCAATTAAGCGCAGCACTTTTATATGTCCAAACCCGAGAGATGGTTGTGCGTGAAAATCCCAGAAATACTCAGACCAGCCCATCTGTCACCAACAACCATGCCACATTCAAACTCACTTAAATCCCCTTTCTTCCCCATTCTGATGCTCGGTTTTAACTTCAACAAGTTGTCTTCACCGCATATAGATGCCTAAATGCATTGAGTTGCTGCCATGTGATTGGCTGATTAGCAATTTGTGTTACCAAGCAATTGAACAGTTGTACCTAATAAAGTAGCCGGTGAGTGTACACAAAATTGTTCTGGCCAAGCTCTCGATATACCGATGTTCGTACTCTGGCACCCCGGTTGAAAAAAGGTTGGAGTAGAGCAGGGGTGTGCAAACTTTTTTCAAAGAGGAACAGATTTGATGAAGTGAACATGCCTGAGGTCCGACCGTTTTGCCTGACATTCTTTGAACCATTAAAATTCGGTCTAATGCCCCGTACACACGGGTGGACATTGATCGGACATTCCGACAACAAAATCCTAGGATTTTTTGCGACGGATGTTGGCTCAAACTTGTCTTGCATACACACAGTCACACAAAGTTGTCGGAAAATCCGATCATTCTGAACGCGGTGACGTAAAACACGTACGTCGGGACTATAAACGGGGCAGTAGCCAATAGCTTTCATCTCTTTATTTATTCTGAGCATGCGTGGCACTTTGTGCGTCGGATTTGTGTACACACGAACGGAAATTCCAACAACGGATTTTGTTGTCGGAAAATTTTATAGCCTGCTCTCAAACTTTGTGTGTCGGAAAATCCGATGGAAAATGTGTGATGGAGCCCTCACAAGGTCGGAATTTCCGACAACAAGGTCCTATCACACATTTTCCGTCGGGAAATCCGACCGTGTGTACGGGGCATAAGTGTGTTCGTCCGAGCACTAATACACTGCCCAACTAGAATTCTCCTGCCTTTATGGCTGTGTGTGGTGAAGAGATGAGCTCGGGCGTGTTATTTGGATATATATATATCTTTTGTGGCCCCCAACGAATCCCAGAGCACCACTCAGGACTAAAGAGGAGCTCGGGCGTGTTATTTGGATATACCGTATTTATCAACGCATAACACGCACCTTCACTTTAAGAGGGAAGTTTCAGGGAAAAAATTTAATTTTAAATAAAGAACTGTGAACCAAAATAAGGGTCAGTGCCCATCAATGCAGCCTAATCAGTGCTTATCTGCAGCCTCACAAGTGCCATGAATGCAGCCTCTCCATTGCCATGAATGCTGCCTCACCATTGCTATGAATGGAGCCTCACCATTGCCATGAATGCTGCCTCACCATTGCCATGAATGGAGCCTCACCATTGCCACGAATGGAGCCTCACCATTGCCTTGAATGCAGCCTCACTATTGCCATGAATGCAGCCTCACAATTGCCATGAATGCTACCTCACCATCGCCATGAATTGAGCATCACCATTGCCATGAATGAAGCTTCACCATTGCCATGAATGCAGCCTTACCATTTCCATGAATGAAGCCTCACCATTGCCATGAATGTAGCCTTACCATTTCCATGAATGCAGCCTCACCATTGCCATGAATGGAGCCTCACCATTGCCATGAATGCAGCCTTACCATTGCCATGAATTCAGCCTTATTATTGCCATGAATGTAGCCTTACCATTGCCATGAATGGAGCCTCACTATTGCCATGAATGAAGCTTCACCATTACCATGAATGCAGCCTTACCATTTCCATGAATGCAGCCTTACCATTGCCACAAAAGCAGCCTTACCATTTACCATTGCCATGAATGCAGCCTTATTATTGCCATGAATGTAGCCTCACCATTACCATGAAGGTAACCTTACCATTGCCATGAATGCAGTCTTACCATTGCCATGAATGCAGCCTTACAATTGCCATCAGTGCAGCCTGATCCAAGTCCATCTGCAACCTCGGAGGAGACAGGAAGGGGGCGGGACGAGCACCGACAGATTACATACAGGAGAATCTCCTGTTTACTCTGCGGTATCCGTAATAGGAAGTCCCTCCTCCTATGATAGACAGAACAGTCAGCCAATGGCAGCCCAGGAGACGGGACTTCCTATTACAGACACCACCGAGTAAACAGGAGATTCTCCTGAATGTAATCTGACGGCACTCATCCCACCCCCTCCCTGTCCCCTCCGAGGCAGCGACGATAAATACGGTATGCATCTTTTGTGGCCCAGGGAGACAAAGTATTCAGTCAGTGTGTGTGTTTCCTACAGATGGATCCAGTAATGGGAACCCACCAGAGAGATGTCCCCGTCCTCTGTATTCCTGGTATTCCACACAGGAAGGTCACACCATCCCTCACCATCATCAGGTAGATGAGGAACAATCACTGAGAGTATCATTAGTATTTGTACATTATCTGCATTGTTACAATTTATATCATTTTTATTATATATTCAGAGTGGAAACCTGAGAGATTCTAAAGTTGAGGTTAAATCAGAAGAAGAAGAGAGGTATGTGAGGGATGATCAGCAGTCTATGGAGGAGGATGGAATAATGGGGACATTTATAGAGGAGGACACTCCTACAGCACAGGTGGGTCATTAACGCTAAATCCATTCCTCCACCTATACTGCTCACTGATTGGTCCAGAGTAGGGCGGGGACTGGGTGATATCAGCCTGTAATCCCCTGGTCACTTTCCTGAGCTGTGTTCCCCGTCCTGTATTCCTGTATTTCTCTCGGATAATCTTCCTTCTCTGTGCTGCAGACACAATTTATGTATCTAGACTGGATTTATGGAGATTCTGGGGTTCAGCAAAATGTTGATTTTCACCATAGTCATTGCTCAACGTAGGCACCTGAGCACAGGCGGCTCTCTAATTAGGCGAAATAGGCGGTGGCCTCAGGCCTCGCAGTCATAGGGGCCTCACACAGCTGGCTAGTTTACCTAATTAGAGAGCCGCCTTTTCCAGCAGCAGAGATCTCCACCATCACACAGTCCCGAGTCCCCTCGCTTTGCTACAGGGAGAGATAACAGGCAGGCTGCGAGTGAGATGTGTGATCGGAGCTCACATACATCTCCGGATCACAGACAGGGAGAGCCGCTCAGTAGAGCTCTGACAGATCTCCCCCCTCCCCGTGCTGCCCGCACAGCCAGACAGAAGAGGAGAGAGAGCTTCTGCTCCTCCTCCTCCCGCCCTCTCCTCCTGTGTCTGCCCCGCCCACTCTCCTCGGCAGTGTTCTCTGTTCTGCCTCAGAGAAGGGGATGTGTGGGCGGGAAGATTCAAGCTGAATCCCAGCAAACAGAAAAGGACAAGGGGAGTCTGATCCATCCATCCATCCATCCATTCCCTCCTGCCTCCCAGTGAGTACACTGATGTAGGGGATGCTCTTCCTTCCCTTCTTCCCCCATCCCCTTCTCTTTCTTTCCTTTCATTTTTCTTTCTTTCCTTCCATCTTTCTTTTTCTTTCTTTCTTTCTTTCTTTCTTTCTTTCTTTCTTTCTTTCTTTCTTTCCTTCCATCTTTCTTTCTCTTTCTTTCTTTCCATCTTTTTTTCTCTTTCTTTCCTTCCATTTTTCTTTCTTTCTTTCCTTCCATCCATCTTTCTCTTTCTTTCTCTTTCTCTTTCTTTCTTTCTTTCTTTCTTTCTTTCTTTCTTTCTTTCTTTCTTTCTTTCCATCTTTCTTTCTTTCTTTCTTTCTTTCTTTCTTTCTTTCTTTCTTTCCATCTTTCTTTCTTTCCTTCTTTCTTTCTTTCTTTCTTTCTTTCTTTCTTTCTTTCTTTCTTTCTTTCTTTCTTTCTTTCTTTCCATCTTTCTTTCTTTCCTTCCATCTTTCTTTCTTTCTTTCCTTCCATCTTTTTTTCTTTCTTTCCTTCCATCTATGTTTCTTTCTCTTTCTTTCTTTCCTTCCATCTTTTTTCTTTCCTTCCATCCATCTTTCTTTCTCTTTCTTTCTTTCCTTCCATCTTATTTTTCTTTCTTTCTTCCCTTCCATCTTTCTTTCTTTTCTTCCTTCCATCTTTCTTTCTTTCTTTCTTTCTTTCTTTCTTTCTTTCTTTCTTTCTTTCTTTCCTTCCATCCATCTTTCTTTCTCTTTCTTTCTTTCCTTCCATCTTTCTCTTTCTTTCCTTCCATCTTTTTTTCTCTCCTTCCATCTTTCCTTCCTTCCTTCCTTCTCCACCCATCCCCCTTTGCATAATATTAAAATTCTCACACTTTATTGCTCTTAAAAATATACTGACGGGGGGGGGGGG
This sequence comes from Lithobates septentrionalis, assembly GCA_037952835.1. NCBI lineage: Eukaryota > Metazoa > Chordata > Amphibia > Anura > Ranidae > Lithobates > Lithobates septentrionalis. The sequence goes on from JBBDGP010000932.1 coordinate 45,866, forward strand.
GGGGTATTGTAGTAAAACCACCTAAATTTGCATGTGCAACTGCAACACATACAAAAAAAAACATTAACTGGGACACAAGTGTAGCAGTGACATCAGCGCGTCGCTCCGCCCTACGTGTTTCGTCATACACTTGATGTCGTCCAGGGACACCTTTTTTGTCAGTGTATTTTTAAAAGTAATAAAGTGTGAGGATTTTACTCTATGAGGAGTCCCTTTTAATTTTTCGGACATCCATAGGGTTCGATATTGATTGGCCCACCCTTCGCAGCTTCAATTCTTCTGGGAAGGCTGTCCACAAGGTTAAGGAGTGTGTCTATGGAAATGTTTGACCATACTTCCAGAAGCGCACTTATGAGGTCAGGCACTGATGTTGGAGGAGAAGGCCTGGCTCGCAGTCTCCGCTATAAATTATCCCAAAGTTGTTCTATCGGGTTGAGGTCAGGACTCTGTGGAGGCCAGTCAAGTTCTTCCACCTCAAACTCACTCATCCATGTTTTTATGGACCTTGCTTTGTGCACTGATGAGCAGTCATGCTGGAACAGGAAGGGGCCATCCCCAAACTGTTCCCACAAAGTTGGGAGCATGAAATTGTCCAAAATGTCTTGGTATGCCAACGCCTAAAGAATTCCCTTCACTAGAACTAAGGGGTCAAGCCAAACCCCTGAACAACAACCCCAAACCATAATCCCCCCTCCACCAAATTATTTAGACCAGTGCACTAAGCAAGGTCCTTAAAGACATGGATGAGTGAGTTTGGGGTGGAGGAACTTGACTGGCCTGACCTCAATCTGATAGAACACCTTTGGGATGAATTAGAGCTGAGTCTGCGAGCCAGGCCTTCTCGTTCAACATCAATGTCTGACTTCACAAATGTGCTTCTGGAAGAATGGTCAAATATTCCCATAGACACACTCCTAAACCTTGTGGACAGCCTTCCCAGAAGAGTTGAAGCTTTTATTGCTGCAAAGGGTGGGCCAACTCCATATTGATCCATATGGACTAAGACTGGGATGCCATTAAAGTTCATGTGCGTGTAAAGGCAGATGTCCCAATACTTTTGGTAATATAGTGTATGTAGATTACGCGTGTTTCTCAACTGCCCTATAGTGGCTTGGGATAATGACTGTGCTCTTGGAATACAATTGTCTCCTAGGTGTCCAACAATGGCTGAGGGTAAAGACTGTACAAATAATGCTGTTCCCAGTAGTAACCGCTGCGGAAAAGTTTTGCTTTCGTGGAAGACAAATGCTTTGCTATTTCCACCAAGGGGACATAGAGCTCCTGCCAGAAGATAGTTGCTACTGAACCATTAAAGACTGACATTATTCCGGAGGGAGTACAGCCTAGGATTCACTTTTGCTGCCAGTGTACATAGAGAAGATGTCCTCCAAATTGTTGCTGAATTCAGTTTTGGGCATCCTGTAACCCCTCATCCCTATCCAAGTTATATTCCCTCAATAAAATATAAAAACAAACCCAAGGACTGGTTTCTGTGTCTGGATGCCAGTTGGAAAATGCATGTTGTCTGGCTGGGCAGGAAATGGGGGGGTCCCAAAATTCAGTTGCTCTACACTTGAACACAATTTTCCCCTTAAAGCAAAACTCCACTCAAAAGGGGAATTTGCACTCTAAGGCCCCCCCCCCCCGCCTTCTTTTCAGTAAATGACACTTTTTTGGGGAGTAGCGGATACTGGGGTGACAGAAAGGATTAGGAGCTCTGCATACTGGAAGGGAGCTCTGTGTACTGGGGGTGGGAGGAGGGGGAGCTCTGTGTATTGGAGGGGAGGTACCGCTGTATACTAGGGGGCAGTGCCGGGACAAGGTCATCCGGTGCCCAGGGCGAAGATGAAAAACTGCGCCCCCCCCCGGTGAAAAGCTACAGTGCCTACAGACGATGGGATCTATACTGCATCAGTGACAGTGCATTAACTGTTAAGGCAATAATTTCACCATCTCAGACCGCCCTCGGGAATCAAGGTAATATTTATTGCATATGCAAGAGAAATGAATTACACGTTCATGCAGCCTTTATCATTTCTAAGAGATTACTGTGGTACATGTCTTTTTTTATAAGCCCTGGACACCCCCCTTTCCTGTCTTAAAATGCCCAGTCTCATGTATTTTCAACTTTATTCTGGACACAACAGGAAAGGTGGAAGTATCTGTTACAGACTGTTATCTGCATATAACAATGCTTACAGGATACTGACTTGAAAACTCCCCAAGTCAACACAAAAATACAGGATATATTCAAAACTGCACATCTAAGCATATTATATTGCTGAGTATATATTGCTGACTCCATATTATCACTATAGCTTATTTCTAGGCCATGATAATCAAAATGGCGTCTTTCATAACTGACATTTAAAGTATAATTTCTCTAACATTAACCCCCTTCTTGCTGCATATTACCAATACCATTGCTAATTAAGCAAACTCCCCTCAGAGACTGCAGACATGATACAAGAGATCAATGCAGTCAGTGCAATTCAACAGGGGGGGGGTAAAACCGCCCCCACTAGCGGCCGAATACCGACGGTAAAGCGCCGCTTACAATAGCTGGTGCTGGCTGAGCTGTTTACTTTCCTCCTCTTCTGCTTCCAGCCCAGCCGATAAGCGAAAGCGAAACTGTTCTCTTCATTCATGTTTACACTCCACCTCCCCAGCTGATAAGCGGGGGGAGGGGGGCCGTGCTAGCGAAGTTTTGTTATCTCTTTTTTCTCTGCTCGGCTGGCTCAATGGCACGCTGATTGTCAGGGGGCGACAGTCGGCCCCTGGAGACAGGCATTATGCCTGTACCCCCCTGATGGCGGCCCTGGCTGTGTGTCACACAGCTGGGTCTGTGTGTGTGTTCGGCGGCGTAACAAGGTCCCGCCCCCCTAGACTGGCTCGTGTGATAGGCGGAACACTGGTTCAATCTGCTACCACATGAGCCAGTCTAGGGGGGGCGGGTCCTTTTTACGGCGCCGCCGAACACACAGACCCAGCTGTGTGACACACAGCGCCGGAGCGCTGTGTGTCACACAAGAGGAGGAGGTGGGAGGGGAGCGCTGCAGCCACAGATCAAAGCGGTCTGTAGTGTGGCCTCTACTGCGCCCCCCTTCCTCCAGTACATGGAGGCGCCCAGGGCATCCTCCCCTTCTGCCCACCCCTTGTACCGGCCCTGCTAGGGGGAGAGGAAGGAGTTCTGTGCTTGGGGGGATCTCTGTGTACTGCATGGAGAGAGAGGAAAGGGAGCTCTGTACTTGGGTGGTGGGAAGCTTTGTATGTTGGGGGTTTGCAGGAAGCAGAGCTTTTTGTACTGGGGGGGAGAAGGAGGGGAGAGCTCTATACTTAGAGGGGCTCTGCATGCTGGGGGTGCTCTGTGTATTGGGTGGGGGGGGGGCACTTAGCATTGGAGGGTGGAACGAGGGGAAGCTCTATACTTGGTGGGGGGGTGAGTCTGTGTCTTGGAGGAGATTAGGTAGAGGGGAGCTCTGTTTCCTGGGGGGGGGGGGAGAAGGGGGAGGCTTTGCCCTTCCACAAAAGATATATATATCCAAATTACCAGGGGAGCCGTATTAAACCAGAACACGGGCCGGATTTTGGACATGCCTGGAGTAGAGTATTAGAACCTTGACATTTATATGGACAATAATAAGATGAACGTTTAGGGCTTTTGAACATGACAGCTTCTGATTGTCAATGGTTGCTAAAGGAAGCAGCCGCTGTTTCGACCCACTGCATCCTTACTAACCGTTGACGTCACCCAGCCTATTCACTTATATGGCTGGGAACCCATGACCACGTAAGCAAATGGGGAATAGATCATTACACCATTGCCTGAATATGACCACTTAGCCATGTTTGAGCACAAATATCACCACTATATCTGATGAAAACTTGGGGAAACTGAGTGCGAAGCTGCCACATTTAGCAGACGGTTGGTGGTTGGAACGGACAATTTATTTCAGCCGTTCACCGACCCCCCAAACATGCCAAATTCAGTTCTAACCCGGATCTCATTGCAAGTGGTCTGTTTATTGGTCTCTTACATTGGTGACCAATAGGAGAAGGCTCCCCTTATATTCAGTAGTCAGTGGGAGAAGGACATTCTTACATCGTCATGAAATCGCTGTTACTGAGAGACCAAAATTATTTAATGCTCATGGAACCCCCTAGAAGAAACCTTTGGAGGAACCCTGGCTAAGAAAGTCTGGACTAGGTAGTAATATATTTCTATCCAGCTTGGTGGGAATGGAGATGACCCCATCTATAAGGATATACACTACAGTACAGTACAAGGCCGTGTTCACACTACGAGACACTGCATTTCCTCTGACCTCCACAAGGTGGTGATCTAACTTCTACCCAGACAGGAAGTTCCGGGTGAGAGGTGAGTTGGGAGGAAGTAGAGAGGAGACATTGCTGCACCTGGCAGCAGACGAGGTAATAAGATCTTATTTTCTATTTACACCCAGTAACCCCCCCCCCCCCCGTCATGTCCGTCCTCTTCCTCCATAGTCACTGTGATGTCTTTTATCCCCAGCAGATGATGATACACACATATATAAGGTGGAAACCTAGATTAACCCCTTCAGGGTCAGAACATTTCCCCGCTTACAGGGTTTGAACATTTCCTTCATTTTGGAGATAAATTCTAGTAATATGTTCCTCTAAACAAACAGCACTGACAATAAATGGACAAGACAATGACCATCCTGACCATACATGACCTACAAAGGACAATTATTACAATATGCAGCCAACACAATGATGGAGTGCCGGGGTCAGGAGTATGGAGCATAGAGCCCCTTACATTGCTGGCTGGTAGGAAGAAAACATTCCCCGGCCCGCCATGAAGAAAATGTCCGATTATTGGTGTTGGAGGGAGGCAAAACGTGTGTGTTCCCGTGTATTTGTGTGTGTTCCGTTTTTGCCTGCCCATTAATTTTGATGTGGACATTTCATATTTCTTTAGTATTATTGGCTCACAATATCTAATTCTGGTTGCCTTAGATGACCCAATGCTATAGGAATATCATTGTAAACTGAACAGGATGGAATAGCTCCTTAAAAGGTGATACCACTCCCCAAACAGTTGCGATTGGTCAAATCCTACCAGATCGTCCTGTATATACTACAGCTAAAACAAGGAATAATCAGTCTCGTCTCAGGGCTGCCAAAATGCACGTCCCTGATTTTGATCATCTGTGCCAAGCCGCAATAGAAACGGGCGGGACTCCTTGGGGAAGCGACTATAGTTACATATTCTTGTTACATTTTACATTATTTTTACATCTGTTATCTGTATCTGTCATTACTTCATTAAATGGTATACCTACAAGTGTTTATGTGATCTCTCTTTGCCCTCTCTGAGGGAAGAGGAGGTTGTAGGGTTCTGGTGGACTCTGAGGTAGGAAGGGTGGGCTCTTGGTCTGTAATGGTACTCCCAGCTTAGAATCACTTTTCAGGTTTCCTTATAGAACTGTTAGAAAATGAAGGCAACCTTCACCTTCTTACCATCTCACTAGGTAATTAAAATGTTCCTGGATACCAAGTGTAATGAAGAAGGGCAGTCCTTCACCTCTTGGTGGGTGGTCATTCTTAGAGGAGGTCTGTTTGTCTGGCCTCACCTGATGGGTGGCCAGGGGGGTCAGTGCTGTGCATATGGTGGTGGTGGTGGTGGTGGGGGGGTAAGTTCAATACCTTTCCATGACACAGGCTCTGGCAGTGCCTGGGGCTGGAATTCAGAACACCAGAACCCACTGCCACTCTCTACAATGTCCTGGATGCTTTGAAACCAATAAAGTAGACCTCTCACCCCCTGATGTCCTCCTACCCACACTGGGATTCGATTGGAGGGAAGAGAGAAGAATCCTCCCCCACAGCTCTCCACTCCACCAGCACCATCCTCCTGCCATCCAATCCATTCCCTTCTCTGACTGCAGAGAGTGACAGTGACTTCACTCCTTTCAGTCAGCAGGCTGCCGGAAATTGGAGCCTTGAAGCCGGAGACAATTCTGACAATTATCCTGATTAGCAAGTCAAAAAAGGATGGTATTTATCATTCCTTGTCATAAGATCTAAAGCTAATCAAAACCAGTTCAGAAACAAAACAAACTCAACAGAGAGAAGGGAATTTCAGAAGGCCAAAATGGTCCAGGAACCTGGAAAATGTAGCAAATTATAGTTTGATCTATTAGTTCTTAAATGTACAACAACCCTCCTATTACCCCCCCACCCCCACCCACCCCCCCACATCCACATCCTGATATTGTGTGACCAATACCATGCAAATAATGTTTTTTTTGTTTTTTTTTTACCAAAGTCAACATGGAGTCCCGTATAGATCAAATAACGACACAAATGAAGATGGAGGAGGACTGGAGTCACATTACTGAGAAAATTCTAAATTTCACCCTGGAGATCATCTACCTGCTGACCGGAGAGGTGAGGAGGATTCTGGGAGGTCACATGACATCACTCTTATCTCTATTAATAAAACACAGACCTGACCGGAGAGGTGAGGAGGATTCTGGAAGGATCTCATAATATTACCGTTTTTCTTTCAGAGTTTTCCTCCTGTAAAGTCTGGTGACAAGGTGACCATCACTATCTCTCTATTTCACAACCTAAAACCTGAGAGACACAACATGCAGAAGATTCTAGAAGTCACCAAGAGGATAATGGAGCTGCTGACAGGAGAGGTGAGCCGTTCTGGGAATTCTGGGACATTATCCATGGAGGACTTGGAGTCTTTAGAAGGACACAAGGATCTCTACAAGGACGTCATGATGGACAATCAGCCGCCCCTCACATCACCGGGTAAGAGGAGACTTTATTGTAAAGGAGAGAGCAGTACGGAGGGTCCACCTAGATCCCCCATCATCTGATAAACACATAGAAACAATGTATTCAGTCAGTGTGTGTGTTTCCTACAGATGGATCCAGTAATGGGAACCCACCAGAGAGATGTCCCCGTCCTCTGTATTCCCGGGATTCCACACAGGAAGATCACACCATCCCTCACCATCATCAGGTAGATGAGTAGCAATTATTGATAGTTATGATATATATATACAAGCTTGTGTGTTACAATTAATATTTTATTATATATTCAGGTTGGAAACCTCAGGGATTATAATATTATTGTTAAAAAAGAGTATAAAGAGGAGGATGAGGAGTATGGTGTGATGGAGGAGTTTTCAGGACACAAGGATTTGATGGATTCCACACAGGAAGATCTGTACATTATCTGCATTGTTACAATTGATATCATTTTTATTATATATTCAGAGTGGAAACCTTGGAGATTGTAAAGTTGAGGTTAAAGCAGAAGAAGAAGAGACGTATGTGAGGAATGATCAGCAGTCTATGGAGGAGGATGGAATAACGGGGACATTTATAGAGGAGGACACTCCTACAGAGATCAGCACAGGTGGGTCATTAACACTAAATACATTCCTCCACCCATACTGCTCACTGATTGGTCCAGAGTAGGGCGGGGACCGGATGATATCAGCCTGTAATACCCTGGTCACTTTCCTGAGCTGTGTTCCCCGTCCTGTATTCCTGTATTTCTCTCAGATAATCTTCCTTCTCTGTGCTGCAGACACAATTTATGTATCTAGACTGGATTTATGGAAATTCTGGGGTTCAGCAAAATGAAATGTTGATTTTCACCATAGTCATTGCTCAACGTAGGCACCAGTAGCATGTGTCTTGGGTCTTCTGCCCCATTCCCAGGTCTAGCAAGATCTCTGACAGACAATTCTCCCGGGGTTACTTGCTCTGTTGTCTGCTGGTTGTGCCGGGTGGAGGGATATGTCTGTATAGTCTCCGACCCAAGTCACTGAGTGCAGTCTCAGGAGATGGGAGGCAGCGGTGTGGGACCTCTGCAACTTGTCTCCAGTAAACATTTAATCCACCACTGATTACCAAATACCAATATTATGACTCTTACATTATATAGTTTATATTACATACTCCTGACCCCTGCACTATATACTTTATGTTGTACATTATATACTCCTGACCCCTGCACTATATACTCTGTTACTCTATACTCTGTTGTACATTACATAATTCTGATACTATATAGTCCTATCTATTGTATCTTATACAATATGTTGTACATTACATAGTCCTGACTTCTGCTCTCTCCCCTCTACCCTCTGCTATATATACACATAATATGTATTCTCTTTTGTTACACCCATTTCCTACCAGCTGGACATTTTATATCTGATGATTTGATTGGAGCACAGACTTTTACATTTTGATAATAATGTGATAACATCCTCCAACTTTGGAGCCTTAAACAGAAAGTGATAATGAGGGAGGAGTCAATAACCCAATGATGGTGGTCTTCAGGATCAGTCCAGTCTTCATCTTGGTTGTTCTCCCCCATCCTCACTCTCTGACCTCTGGTGGGGCTCAGCCCCGCTGTTATTCATGACTAAATCATGGACTAAATAAGGAAGTGCAGGACTTCTTGTGTTGAGAAGATGGTAATGAGTGATAGAGGGGGTGGGGACACTCGTCCTATAATCCCCTCATCACTGTCATTCCTATAAAAGACAGTTCTCGTTGTTTCCTCACTCTCTGACTAAGGTCCATGAATTATGAAATGAACTGGTAGGAGATCAGAGGACCCATTTACTGGTTACCTTGAGGGTGGAATTGTAAGATCCTCAGAGACAGAGCTGCCTGATCTGGGCGGATTCCTGGTTTAGGGGAACCAATCAGCTCATGTCTAGTAATAATCTTTTTGTTTCTATTTTAGTAGATGGACGGGAGATGAGGAAAACCTCAGAGGATTGTCTCACTTTGTCTCCAGACTGTAAAGTAGAAGATGAGAACATCACACAGTATAGTCCAGGAGAAAACTCGGCTACCTCAAATGTCCATCCGGCACCACACAGTGTAGATGGACCATCGTATTCCTCTTATCCTGAGGAACCTCAGACTGTGCGGGACGGTGCCGGACCATCGTATTCCTCTTATCCTGAGGAACCTCAGACTGTGAGGGACGGTGCCGTCCTTCCAACAGATAAGAGGTTTTCCTGTACTGAGTGCGGGAAGTGTTTCTATTTTAAATATGATTATAATGTGCATAAAAGATCACACACGGGTGAGAAGCCACATTCCTGTCCTGAGTGCGGGAAATGTTTTTCAGTTAAGTCGCATCTTGACACACATCAGAGATCACACACGAGTGAGAAGCCGCATTCCTGTCCTGAGTGCGGAAAATGTTTTTCTTATAAGTCCGATCTTTACAGACATCAGAGATCTCACACAGGGGAGAAGACACGTTCCTGTCATGAGTGCGGGAAATGTTTTTCAGATAAGTCCAATCTTTACAGGCATCAGAGATCACACACGGGGGAGAAGCCATATTCCTGTCCTGAGTGCAGGAAATGTTTCTCAGTTAAGTCGCATCTTGACATACATCAGAGATCACACACGGGTGAGAAGCCATATTCCTGTTCTGAGTGCGGGAAATGTTTTTCAGTTAAGTCCAATCTTTATACTCATCAGAGATTGCACACGGATGAGAAGCCGTATTCCTGTTCTGAGTGCGGGAAATGTTTTTCAGTTAAGTCCAGTCTTTGTTGGCATCAGAGATCTCACACGGGTGAGAAGCCATATTCCTGTCCTGAGTGCGGAAAATGTTTTTCTTATAAGTCCGATCTTTACAGACATCAGAGATCTCACACGGGGGAGAAGACACGTTCCTGTCCTGAGTGAGGGAAATGTTCCTCATTGAAGTCCTGTCTTCCTGTACATCAGGGGTCCCACGCAACCCCCGAGGTGTATTAGTGCCTTGAGTGCGGGAAATATCTTCTATATGAATGTTGCTGGACATGTGGGGATGAAGAACACCCTGATATACATACAAAATAAGCTGCACTAAGGTAATTGAAGAGAGCAAATTGCTCACAGTGAGTACATAGCAAAGAAAATTAGTGAGGAAATATGTAACAGAAAATTGTATATAAATATGGATTGTACAACTAATTTCAATTAAATACAAAAAATGTGATCCAATGCAAAGTCCAAAAACTTAAAATCAAATAAAAGAATTCCAGTGAAATAATTTGGTGATTTCAATAAGTCTTCCACACCATCCAACACCTTAAAGTGATCATGTGACTTAACACCACCACCAATGGCTGAAGGGCTTGCTTACCAGATCGACTGGACCTCTCATTACAAAAGGTCATAAACTCCTATGGCTCCATAACCAGCCAGGGCCTTTATCCGGTCCGTCTCACCAACAGGGAACATCAGTCCTCCTCAACGGTGGTCATAGAAGTGCCGGAAAAATGAAAAGAGACTCCGCATAAGAGTAAAATCCTCACTTTATTGCTCTTAAAAATACACTGACAGGGGGGGGTATTGTAGTAAAACCGCCAAAATTCGCATGTGCAACCGCAACACATACAAAAAAAAACATTGAAATATATAAATAAGCTGACAATCAAAATGTAAATCTAAATAATCAAAAATATTAATAATATAAACGTGATATTCTTGCAATATTGCAAATAAAGTGACAATGTGCATTCACTGAATCGCATGGATGGTTTTTGGAGCACTTATGGACTGAATATTGCACAGCACATTGCAGCACTTTATATTTTATTTTTAGTATATATCCATTTTATATATATTTTTTACTCTAACCATTTTTGTGATTTACACTTATATATTTTTTCAAGGACTCTGATTGCTTTGATATAAATATTTTTTAGACGTTATACTCACAGAATTTTTCACGTGAATGCACATTGTCAATTTATTTGCAAGGATTGCACGAATATCACATTTATGTTATTAATATTTTTTATTATTTAGATTCATATTTTGATAGCGCAGCGTATTTATATATTTCATTTGATTACTTCTGCATGATTTATGAGACATGTGCAACGCTAGCAGCTAAAACAAAATAGAAGCACTGGTTTTGGAGACCTTATTGGTCTCATAGTTAGTGGTGGCTCGAAGGACGTTATATAAAAAAAAAAAAGTTAACCAGGACACGAGTGCAGCAGTGACGTCAGCGTTGATCCGCCCTATGTGTTTTGTCATACGTTTGATGTCGTCCTGGGGCACCTTTTTTACCAGTGTATTTTTAAAAGCAATAAGGTGTGAGGATTTTACTCTTTGCAGAGTCTCTTTTAATTTTTCGGGCATCCATAGGGTTCAATATTGAGTTGGCCCACCCTTTACAGCTTCGACTCTTCTGGGAAGGCTATCCACAAGGTTTAGGAGTGTGTCTATGGAAATGTTTGACTATTCTTCCAGAAGCGCACTTATTGAGGTCAGGCACTGATGTTGGAGAAGAAGGCCTGGCTCGCAGTCTCCGCTCTAAATTATCCCAAAGGTGTTCTATCGGGTAGAGGTCAGGACTCTGTGCAGGCCAGTCAAGTTCTTCCACCTCAAACTCACTCATCCATGTTTTTATGCACCTTGCTTTGTGCACTGGTGCCCAGTCATGCTGGAACAGGAAGGGGCCATCCCCAAAACTGTTTCCACAAAGTTGGGAGCATGAAATTGTCCAAAATGTCTTGGTATGCATTGCTATGATTATCAATAAAACCCTCTGTAAAAGAGTTCCCTTCACTGGAACTAAGGAGCCAAGCCCAACCCCTGAAAAACAACCCCACACCATAATCCCCCCTCCACCAAATGATTTGGACCAGTACACTAAGCAAGGTCCCTAAAGTCACGGATACGTGAGTTTGGGGTGGAGGAACTTGACTGGCCGGACCTCAACCCAATAGAACACCTTTGGAATGAATTTGAGCAGAGACTGCGAGCCAGGCCTTCTCATCCAACATCAGTGTCTGACCTCACAGGGGGGCTTCTGGAAGAATGGTCAAACATTCCCATAGACACACTCCTAAACCTTGTGGACAGCCTTCCCAGAAGAGTTGAAGCTGTTATAGCTGCAAAGGGTGGGCCAACTCAACATCGAACCCTATGGACTAAGACTGGGATGCCAGAAAGTTCATGTGCGTGTAAAGGCAAGCGTCCCAATACTTTTGGTAATATAGTGTATGTGGATTACACGTGTTTCTCGACTGCCCTACAGTGGCTTGGGTTAATGACTGTGCTCTTGGAATACAATTGTCTCCTAGTTGTCCAACAATGACTGAGGTTAAAGACTGTACAAATAATGCTGTTCCCTGTAGGAACCGCTGCAGGAAAAGTTTCGCTTTCGTGGGAAGACAAATGCTTTGCTATTTCCACCAAGGGGACATAGAGCTCCTGCCAGAAGATAGTTGCTACTGAACCATTAAAGACTGACATTATTCCGGAGGGAGTACAGCCTAGGATTCACTTTTGCTACCAGTGTACATAGAGAAGTTGTCCTCCAAATTGTTGCTGAATTCAGTTTTGGGCATCCTGTAACCCCTCATCCCTATCCAAGTTATATTCCCTCAATAAAATATAAAAACAAACCCAAGGACTGGTTTTTGTGTCTGGATGCAAGTTCGAAAATGCATGTTGTCTGGCTGGGCAGGAAGAGGGGGTCCCAAAATTCAGTTGCTCTACACTTGTATACAATTTTCCCCTGAAAGCAAGGCCTCCCCCCCCTTCTTTTCAGTAAATGCCACTTTTTTGGGGAGGAGCGGGTACTGGGGTGACAGAAAGGAGGGGGAAGCTCTGCATACTGGAGGGGAGCTCTGTGTACTGGGGGTGGGAGGAGGGAGAGCTCTGTGTACTGGAGGGGGGGGGGGTACCGCTGTATACTAGGGGGAGAGAAAGGAGGTCTGTACTTGGGTTGTGGGAAGCTTTGTATATTGGGGGTTTGCAGGAAGCAAAGCTCTTTGTACCAGGGGGGAGAAGGAGGGGAGAGCTCTATACTTAGAGGGCCTCTGCATGCTGTGGGTGGGGGGGGCTCTTAGCATTGGAGGGTGGAAAGAGGGGAAGATCTATACTTGGTGGGGGGGTGAGAAGCTCTGTGTACTGGGAGGGGGGTTGGTCTGTGTCCTGGAGGAGATGAGGTAGAGGGGAGCTCTGTGTACTGGCTTTGCACTTCCACAAAAGTTATATATATATATATATATATATATATACAAATTACCAGGGGGGGCGTTTTAAACCGGAACACGTACCGGAATTTGGACATGCCTGGAGTAGAGTGTTAGAACCTTGACATTTATATGGACACTATAAGGGCGTTTGAACACGACAGCTTCTCATTGTCAATGGTTGCTAAGGAAGCAGCCGCTGCTTCCACCCACTGCATCCTTACTAACCGTTGACGTCACCCAGCCCATTCACTTATATGGCTGGGAATCCATGACCACGTAAGCAAATGGGGAATAGATCATTACACCATTGCCTGAATATGGCCACATAGCCATGTTTGAGCACAAATATCATCACTATATCTGATGAAAGCTCGAGGAAACTGAGTGCGAAGCTGCCACATTTAGCAGTCAGTTGGTGGTTGGAACGGACAATTTATTTCTGCCATTCACCGACCCCCCAAACAAGCCAAATTCTGTCCAAACATGAGTTCAATCCAAACTCGGTTGTCATTGCAAGTGGTCTGTTTATTGGTCTCTTACATTAGTTACCAATAGTTGAAGGATCCCCTTATATCAGTAGTCAGTGGGAGAAGGACATTCTTACATCATCATGAAATTGTTGTTACTGAGAGACCAAAATGATTCATTGCTCATGGAACCCGCTAGAAGAAACCTTTGGAGGAACCCTGGCTAAGAAAGTCTGGACTAGGCAGTAATATATTTCTATCCCCCTTGGTGGGAGTGGAGATGACCCCATCTATAAGGATTAGGGATGAGCCGAACACCCCCCTGTTCGGTTCGCACTAGAACATGCGAACAGACAAAAAATTTGTTCGAACACGCGAACACCGTTAAAGTCTATGGGACTCGAACATGAATGATCAAAAGTGCTAATTTTAAAGGCTTATATGCAAGTTATTGTCATAAAAAGTGTTTGGGGACCCGGGTCCTGCCCCAGGGGACATGGATCAATGCAAAAAAAGTTTTGAAAACAGCCGTTTTTTCGGGAGCAGTGATTTTAATAATGCTTAAAGTGAAACAATAAAAGTGTAATATTCCTTTAAATTTCGTACCTGGGGGGTGTCTATAGTATGCCTATAAAGGGGCGCATGTTTCCCGTGTTTAGAACAGTCTGACAGCAAAATGACATTTCAAAGGAAAAAAAGTCATTTAAAACTACTCGCGGCTATTAATGAATTGTCGGTCCGACAATACATCATCATTGATAAAAACGGCATGGGAATTCCCCACAGGGGAACCCCGAACCAACATTTAAAAAAAATAAATGGCGTGGGGGTCCCCCTAAATTCCATACCAGGCCCTTCAGGTCTGGCATGAATATTAAGGGGAACCCCGGCCAGAATTTTTTTTAAAAATGGCGTGGGGGTCCCCCTCAAAATCTATACCAGACCCTTCAGGTCTGGTATGGATTTTAAGGGGAACCCCGCACCAAAATTTAAAAAAAAATGTCGTGGGGTCCCCCCAAAAATCCATACCAGACCCTTATCCGAGTACGCAACCTGGCAGGCCGCAGGAAAAGAGGGGGGACGAGAGAGCGCCCCCCCCTCCTGCACCATACCAGGCCACATGCCCTCAACATTGGGAGGGTGCTTTGGGGTAGCCCCCAAAGCACCTTGTCCCCATGTTGATGGGGAGAAGGGCTTCATCCCCACAACCCTTTCCCGGTGGTTGTGGGGGTCTGCGGGCGGGGGGCTTATCGGAATCTGGAAGCCCCCTTTAACAAGGGGACCCCCAGATCCCGGCCTCCCCCCTGTGTGAAATGGTAGCGGGTAAAAATGTAACAGGTGACCCCGCCCCCTTTGATGTCACGGGGAATGCCACAGGGAAGTCTCTGTCAAGTCCCCGTGCATCAGAGGGGGCGGGGTCACCGGGTGGCCGGAGCCTCCCATCATGGATGCGGAGCGGCCCGAGAAGAAGAAGGGAAGAAGACGCCGCAGAGGAAGATGCCGGACGAGAACACCAGAGAAAGAACCAGAAGAAGAAGATGGAGGAAGAAACTGAAGGAAGATAGAAGAAAGAAGATGGAAAAAATAACACTTTAAATAAAGGAATTGTCAAAAACTGTCTCTTGTCATTTTTTACATTTTTGACAGTTTTTTTGTGAAATGGTAGGTAACCCCTTACCATTTCACATGGGGGGGCCAGGATCTGGGGGTCCCCTTGTTAAAGGGGGCTTCCAGTTTCCGATAAGCTCCCCGCCCGCAGACCCCCACAACCACCGGCAAGGGTTGTGGGGATGAGGCCCTTGTCCCCATCAACATGGGGATGAGGTGCTTTGGGGGCTACCCCAAAGCACCCTCCCAATGTTGAGGGCATGTGGCCTGGTACGGTTCAGGAGGGGGGGCGCTCTCTCGTCCCCCCCTCTTTTCCTGCGGCCTGCCAGGTTGCGTGCTCGGATAAAGGTCTGGTATGGATATTTGGGGGGACCCCACACCATTTTTTTTTTAAATTTTGGCGCGGGGTTCCCCTTAAAATCCATACCAGATCTGAAGGGCCTGGTACGGAATTTAGGGGGTCCCCTACGCCATTATTTTTTTAAAATTTTGGTTCGGGGTTCCCCTGTGGGGAATTCCCATGCCGTTTTTATCAATGAACTTTTATGTGTATTGTCAGGCCGACAATTCATTAATAGCCACAAGTAGTTTTAAATGACTTTTTTTCCTTTGAAATGTCATTTTTCTGTCAGACTGTTCTAAACACGGGAAACATGCGCCCCTTTACAGGCATACTATAGACACCCCCCAGGTAGGAAATTTAAAGGAATATTACACTTTTATTGTTTCACTTTAAGCATTATTAAAATCACTGCTCCCGAAAAAACGTCCGTTTTTAAAACTTTTTTTTGCATTGATCCATGTCCCCTTGGGCAGGACCCGGGTCCCCAAACACTTTTTATGACAATAATTTGCATATAAGCCTTTAAAATTAGCACTTTTGATTTCTCCCATAGACTTTTACAGGGTGTTCCGCGGCTTTCGAATTTTCTGCGAACACCCCAAATTGTTCGCTGTTTGGCAAACTGGCGAACAGCCGATGTTCGAGTCGAATGTGAGTTCGACTCGAACTCGACGTTCATCCCTAATAAGGATATACAGTACATACACACACAGCACAAGGCCGTGTTCACGCTATGAGACACTGCATTTCCTCTGACCTCCACAAGGTGGTGATCTCATGTCTACCCAGACAGGAAGTGACGTCAGGTATAGACAGGAAGTTCCGGGTGAGAGGTGAGTTGGGAGGAAGTAGAGAGGAGACATTGCTGGACCTGGCAGTAGAGGAGGTAATAAGATCTTATTTTCTATTTACACCCAGTAACCCCCCCCCCCCCGTCATGTCCGTCCTCTTCCTCCATAGTCACTGTGATGTCTTTTATCTCCAGCAGATGATGATACACACATATATAGTGTGGAAACCTAGATTAACCCTTTCAGGGTCAGAACATTCCCCCACTTATAGGGTTGGAACATTTCCTTCATTTTGGAGATAAATTCTAGTAATATGTTCCTCTAAACAAACAGCACTGACAATAAATGGACAAGACAATGACCATCCTGACCATACATGGCCTACAAAGGGGAATTATTACTAAGGATGGGCTTGGGCGTGTTCGCACACTCCATGTGCAGAGCCCGCCAGGAAGTCGGCACGGCGCTGGGCTAATCACAGGCAGTGAGACATTTCCTGATCTCTGCAGCCACACATCGGGAAAATGTCTCACTGCCTGTGATTAGAGCAGCGCCGTGCCGACTTCCTGGCGGGCTCGGCACGTGGAGTGTGCGAACATGCCCGAGCCCATCCTTAATTATTACAATATGCAGCCAACACAATGATGGAGTGCAAGGGTTAGGAGTATGGAGCATAGAGCCTGTTACATTGATGGCTGGTAGGAGAAAAACATTCCCCGGCCCGCCATGAAGAAAATGTCAGATTATTGGTGTTGGAGGGAGGAAAAATGTGTGTGTTCCCGTGTATTTGTGTGTGTTCTGTTTTTGCCTGCCCATTCATTTTGATGTGGACATTTCATATTTCTTTAGTATTATTGGCTCACAATATCTAATTCTGGTTGCCTTAGATGACCCAATGCTATAGGAATATCATTGTAAACTGAACAGGATGGGATAGCTCCTTAAAAGGTGATACCACTCCCCAAACAGTTGCGATTGGTCAAATCCTACCAGATCGTCCTGTATATACAACAGCTAAAACATGGAATAATCAGTCTCGTCTCAGGGCTGCTTAAATGCACGTGACTGATTTTGATCATCTGTGCCAAGCCGCAATAGAAACGGGAGGGACTCCTTGGGGAATCAATTATAGTTAAGTATTCTTGTTACATTTTACAATATTTTTACATCTGTTATCTGTATCTGTCATTACTTCATTAAATCTCTCTTTGCACGTCTCAACTAAAACCCAGAAATCATAAACTATCATGTAACCATGATATCAAACTATCATGAACCATTTCAATGGGTTCCCAATTTATGGAAACAAACAAAAAGTAGAGCATGCAGTACTTCTGAAAACATGCCACCCCAAACCTCAGAACCTTGGAGGCCAGATCACACCAAAACACGGTGCAGGAAAGACGCATTCCATGCACTTCTCCCACACCAAATGTGTTTGTGAGATGTGTTTGGGGTGCCATTAACGATTTATTGGCACCCGCACATTCTCGCAACGGTGTGCGAAAGGCACAAGGAATGTGCCTTTCCTGCCCTGTGTTTTGGTGTAAACTGGCCCTGAAGGGTCTGTAGCAGAAATAGAAGAGCTGAGAGACTGTTAAGATAATGCATAGTGGATGGATTCTAGGGGCCTCTTAAGGGGTACTGGAGTTGAAGGGGGGCAGTGTAGCTGAGAATTCTGGGGCTCTTGACAGGGTTAGCAGGCAGCAGGTCTCTGAGGAAAGAGGAAGTTGTAGGGCTCTGGGGAACTCTAAGCTTGGAAGGGTGGGCTCTTGGTCTATAATGGTACTCCCATCTTAAATCACTTTTCAGATTTCCTTATAGAACTGTTAGAAAATGAAGGCAACCTTCACCTTCTTACCATCTCACTAGGTAATTAACGTGTTCCTGGACACCAAGTCTAATGAATAGGGATGGGCCGAACACCCCCCGTTCGGTTCGCATCCAGAACAGACAGAATGCAAACAGGCAAAAACTTTGTTCAAACACCGTTAAAGTCTATGGGACACGAACATGTATCAGTGCAAAAAAAGTTTTAAAAACGGACGTTTTTTCGGGAGCAGTGATTTTAATAAAGCTTAAAGTGAAACAATAAAAGTGAAATGTTCCTTTAAATTACGTACCTGGGGGATGTCTACAGTATGCCTTAAAGTGGGGCTTTTTTCCTGTGTTTAGAACAGTCTGACAGCAAAATTACATTTCTAAAGGGAAAAAAAAGTCATGAAGTAATAGTGAATTGTCGGCTATAGTGAATTGTCTATGGGAGAAATCAAAAGTGCTAATTTTAAGGGTTAATATGCAAGTTATTTTCATAAAAAGTGTTTGGGGACCCGGGTCCTGCCCCAGGGGACATGTATCAATGCAAAAAAAAAAGTTTTAAAAACGGACGTTTTTTCGGGAGCAGTGATTTTAATAATTCTTAAAGTGAAACAATAAAAGTGTAATATTCCTTTAAATTTCGTACCTAGGGGGGTGTCTATAGTATGCCTGTAAAGTGGCGCATGTTTCCCGTGTTTAGAACAGTGTGCAAAATGACATTTCTAAAGGAAAAAAGTCATTTAAAAGTAATAGCGCTAGCGCCGGCTATAATGAATTGTCGGTCCGGCAATACACATAAAAGTTCATTGATAAAAACGGCATGGGATTTCCCCACAGGAGAACCCCGAACCAAAATAAAAAAAAAATAAAAATGCGTGGGGGTCCCCCCAAATTCCATACCAGGCCCTTCAGGTCTGGTATGGATATTAGGGGGAACCCCGCTCCAAAATTTAAAAAAAATAGCATGGGAGTCCCCCTCAAAATCGATACCAGACCCTTCAGGTCTAGTATGGATTTTAAGGGGAATCCCGTGCCAAATTTTTTTTAAAAAATGGCGTGGGGGTCCCCCTCAAAATCCATACCAGACCCTTATCCGAGCAGGCAACCTGGCAGGCTGCAGGAAAAGAGGGGGGGACGAGAGAGCGCCCCCCCTCCTGAACCGTACCAGGCCACATGCCCTCAACATTGGGAGGGTGCTTTGGGGTAGCCCCCCCCAAAGCACCTTGTCCCCATGTTGATGGGGAGAAGGGCCTCATCCCCACAACCCTTGCCCAGTGGTTGTGGGGGTCTGCGGGCGGCAGGCTTATCGGAATCTGGAAGCCCCCTTTAACAAGGGGAGCCCCAGATCCCGCCCCCCGTGTGAATTGGTAGGGGGGGTTCAGGAGGGGGGCGCTCTCTCCTTCCTCCCTCTTTTCCTGCGGCCAGCCAGGTTGGATGCTCGGATAAGGGTCTGGTATGGATTTTTGGGGGGACCCCACGCCATTTTTTTTTTAATTTTGGCGCGGGGTTCCCCTTAAAATCCATACCAGATCTGAAGGGTCTGGTATAGATTTTGAGGGGGACTCCACGCCATTTTTTTTTTTAATTTTGGCCGGGGTTCCCCTTAATATCCATACCAGACCTGAAGGGCCTGGTACGGAATTTAGGGGGACCCCCTACGCCATTATTTTTTTTAAATTTTGGTTTGGGGTTCCCCTGTGGGGAATTTCCATGCCGTTTTTATCAATGAACTTTTATGTGTATTGTCGAACCGACAATTCATTAACCACTTGACCACTGGGCACTTAAACCCCCTTCCTAACCAGACCAATTTTCAGCTTTTGGTGCTTTCACATTTTGAATGACAATTACTCAGTCATGCAACACTGTACCCATATGAAATTTTCGTCCTTTTTTTCACACAAATAGAGCTTTCTTTTGGTGGTATTTGATCACCTCTGGGTTTTTTATTTTTTGTGCTATAAATGAAAAAATACCGAAAATTCTGTAAAAAAATGAATTTTTCTTCATTTTTATTATAACATTTTGCAAATAAGTAATTTTTCTTCATAAATTTGGGCCAAAATTTATACTGCTACATATCTTTGGTAAAAATAACCTAAATTAGTGGATATTATTTAGTCTGTGTGAAAGTTATAGAGTCTACAAGCTATGGTGCCAATCACTGAAAATTGATCACATCTGATCACACCTGATGTACTGAGGCCTATCTCATTTCTTGAGACCCTAACAAGCCAGGCAAGTACAAATACCCCCCAAATGACCCCTTTTTGGAAAGTAGACATTCTAAGGTATTTAGTAAGAGGCATGGTGAGTTTTTTGAAGTTGTTATTTTTTCCCACAATTCTTTGCAAAATTAAGATTTTTTTTATTTTTATTTTTTTTCACACCAATTTGTCATTATAACAGGTTATTTCTCGCACATGGCAAGTACATTACACAAATGACACCCCAAAATATATTCTGCTACTCCTCCTGAGTATGGCGATACCACATGTGTGAGACTTTTACACAGCCTGGCTACATACAGAGGCGCAACATTGAAGTAGCACATTTAGGCGTTCTAGGAGCATAAATTACACATCTAATCTCTCAACCACCTATTACACTTTTGAAGGCCCTGGAGCACCAGGACAATGGAAACGCCCACAAAGTGACCCCATTTTGGAAAGCAAACACCCCAACGTATAATCTATGAGGCATAATGAGTCTTTTGAACGGTTCATTTTTTTCCAGAAGTTTTTTAGAAAATGTGGAAAAAAAATGAAAACCCATTTTTTTTACACAAAGTTGTCCATTTCTAAGATATTTCCAACACATAGCATGTACATAGCAAAAATGACACCCCAAAATATATTCTGCTACTCCTCCTGAGTATGGCGATACCACATGTGTGAGACTTTTACACAGCCTGGCTACATACAGAGGCGCAACATTGAAGTAGCACATTCAGGCGTTCTAGGAGCATAAATTACACATCTAATCTCTCAACCACCTATTACACTTTTGAAGGCCCTGGAGCACCAGTACAATGGAAACACCCACAAAGTGACCCCATTTTGGAAAGCTAACACCCCAACGTATAATCTATGAGGCATAATGAGTCTTTTGAATGGTTCATTTTTTTCCAGAAGTTTTTGGAAAATGTGGAAAAAAAATGAAAACGCATTTTTTTTACACAAAGTTGTCCATTTCTAAGATATTTCCAACACATAGCATGTACATAGCAAAAATGACACCCCAAAATATATTCTGCTACTCCTCCTGAGTATAGCGATACCACATGTGTGAGACTTTTACACAGCCTGGCTACATACAGAGGCGCAACATTGAAGTAGCACATTTAGGCGTTCTAGGAGCATAAATTACACATCTAATCTCTCAACCACATATTACACTTTTGAAGGCCCTGGAGCACCAGGACAATGGAAACGCCCACAAAGTGACCCCATTTTGGAAAGCAAACACTCCAACGTATAATCTATGAGGCATAATGAGTCTTTTGAACGGTTCATTTTTTTCCAGAAGTTTTTGGAAAATGTGGAAAAAAAATGAAAACGCATTTTTTTTACACAAAGTTGTCCATTTCTAAGATATTTTCAACACATAGCATGTACATAGCAAAAATGACACCCCAAAATACATTCTGCTACTCCTCCTGAGTATGGCGATACCACATGTGTGAGACTTTTACACAGCCTGGCCACATACAGAGGCCCAACATTGAAGTAGCACATTCAGGCGTTCTAGGTGCATAAATTACACATCTAATTTCCTTACAATCTATCACATTTTTTAAGGCTCTTCATATTTCTAACACATAGCATGAACATACCAAGAATTACACCCTAAAATACATTCTGCTGAGCAAAGGGTAAACAAAAGATTACCTGTGGTTTTAGTAGTGCAGTTGTCCACAGGAGGAGAGCCCTGATCCAGGCAGCAGGCAGGGACATGGTCAGCGACAGTGAATGGAATTGTCCAGGCAGCAGGCAGGAATATTGTCCATAGTACAGGCAGGGATAATGTCCTTGTACAGTCCAGGGTCAGTGCAAGTAGAGACATTGCCAGCAGTGCCAAAATATTGGTCCTGGTAGTAAGCAGGAACATGGTCCAAGTAGCAGGCCAGGAAAGAATGGGGACAAGGGTAGAGGCTTCTCCCACCCAAATCTCTTTGAAGCCTCCGAGTCTCCAGACCCTAAATCTGGGAATGAGAAAACTAAAAAATTAGTTTTCTTCATCCAGAAAAACATTTCTGGAGCCTCTCACATATGTGAGACCCCTGTGTTCCCACTAGCATAGCAGGGTAAATGATCAGTCCAAGAGGCAGGCAAAAAACGTGGTCAAACAGTCCAGGGTCAGTTCCAGAGCAGGCAGAGGTAGGTACAGTTTAGCGTTAGGCATAAGCTTGGTCGTATAACAGGCCAGGGTCAGTTCCGGAGAAGGCAGAGGTAAGTTTATCGTTAGGCAGAAGCTTGGTCGTATAACAGGCCAGGGTCAGTTCCGGAGAAGGCAGAGGTATGTTTATCGTTAGGCAGAAGCTTGGTCGTATAACAGGCCAGGCATAAGGGGTGTGGAGGAAAATTACAGGAAATGAGAATTACGTTTACCATACTTCCCTAATAATGTAGAGAAGTATGGTAACGGCGGAAACATTCACTTATACAGAGGCCTGGTTGGGAAGGACAATCGGGACAATAAAATGAGGTGTCTCTTCTAATTCCTCCTCTGGAGCACACCCGGCATCTCTTCTGACGTCTCTGGCCTGTTTCACTGGGGGGGATTTTGTCAGGAAAGTGGTGTTCGTGGAGCCTGCTCACATAATCAGAGCGAATAATTTCTGGTGGGCTTTCAGGGTACAAAAGGGCGGAGATTACTTGTTCCTGGTAGTGCAGATAGGATACGGGGTTCTCTGTCGATTTTTGGTAAATAACATAAGTGTTATACATGGCCAAACTGAAAAAATAAATGGACACTTTTTTATACCAGTGACGGGATTTTCTTGTGGGAAGGTAGGGTTCAATCATCTGATCGTTGAAGTCCACTCCCCCCATAAATAAATTGTAATCATAAATACAAGCAGGTTTCTGGACTGGGCCGTTTCTTCTTGGGACTTCCACATAGGTGTCATTATGGATTGTCGTCAGCATGTGGACGTTTCGTCTGTCCCTCCACTTGACAGCTAATAGCTCCTGGTTCCGCAAAGACGGCGTCTCCCCATGGCGTAGCCTTTCATTGACCAGTTTTTGCGGGAAGCCTTTTCTATTCGTTCTTACGGTACCACATGCTGGGGTGTCTCTCCGGTGAAGATTACGGAAGAGGGGCAAACTTGTATAAAAGTTATCCACATAAAGGTGGTACCCCTTTCCAAGCAGTGGATAAACAAGCTCCCATACAACTTTGCCGCTGGCTCCAATATATTCTGGACATTCAGGGGGATTCAGTTGGGTGTCCTTCCCTTTGTACACCCGGAAGGAGTAAATGTACCCCGTGGCTCGGTCGCAAAGTTTGTACATTTTTACCCCATATCGGGCCCTTTTGCTGGGGATAAATTGTTTGATGCCGAGCCTGCCGGAGAATTTCACAAGGGACTCAGCCACGGAAATATTCTGTTCGGGGGTATATAATTGGGGAAATTTTTCAGCGAAATAATTTAGGAGTGGCCGAAGTTTAAATAATTTGTCAAATGATGGGTCATTTCGGGGAGGGCACTGGGTGTTGTCGTTGTAGTGGAGGAAGCGCAAAATCATAAGGTATCTTGATCTTGGCATTTTTGAAGAGAAGAGTGGCATGTGGTGGACGGGGTTAGTTGACCAATATGAGTACATTTCGTTTTTTTTTGTGAGTCCCATTGTAAAAGTTAGGCCTAAGAAAATTTTAAATTCCGCTATGGTAAGCTCTCTCCACTCAAAGGGACGGGCATAACTAGAGCCAGGGTTGCTTTCTATGTACTGCTGTGCATAGAGGTTGCACTGGGCCACAATGGACGATAGTAAGTCGTTGGTGAAAATCAAATAAAAAAAAATCAAGCATCATAAAATCATCGGTGTTCACCTGGACACCTGGCTGGGCGGTAAAAGGGGGGATATTTGCTGCTCCGGAATGAGGGGGAAGCCACAGGGGGTTTTGAAGGGCATAGGGAAGGGTGGCATGGCCTCTATCCATTTGTGGCTGAGAGGACACCCTTCTGGTACCTGGCCTTTGTTGCGGTGGCACTGCGCTTGAGGTGGACGGCACTGCGCTTGAGGTGGACGGCACTGCGCTTGAGGTGGACGGCACTGCGCTGGAGATGGACGGCACTGCGCTGGAGGTGGACGGCACTGCGCTGGAGGTGGACGGCACAGCTCTTGAGGTGGACGGCACAGCTCTTGAGGTGGACGTCACAGCTCTTGAGGTGGACGGCACAGCTCTTGAGGTGGACGGCACTGCGCTTGAGGTGGTAGTAGGCTGCTGCTCCACGCCAGAACGCCTTCTTTTCACGGGCACACGTTCCTCTTCCAAATCTGTATCAGACTCGCTGCTTGTCACGGGTTCATAGGCTGAATCCGAATCGGACAGAGACTCAGAGAGCTCCCCGCTGCTCTCATCGGTCATGCTGAGACGCTGGTAGGCCTCCTCGGCCGTAAATAATTTTTTTGCCATACTGGTGGCTGGTGAGGTTGATGTGGCACAGATGAGCACTGATGGGCACAGGTGGCACTGATGTGGCACTGTAGTGGGACTGGTGTGGCTCTGGTTGCACTGTAGTGGGACTGGTGTGGCTCTGGTTGCACTGGTGTGGCTCTGGTGGCACAGAGGTGGCACAGGCGGCACTGGTGGGCACAGGCGGCACTGGTGGGCACAGGCGGCACTGATGTGGCACTGCAGTGGCGCAGATGAGCACAAGTGGCACTGATGGGCACAGGTGGCACTGATGGGCACAGGTGGCACTGATGGGCACAGGTGGCACTGATGTGGCACTGGTGTGCACTGTGGTTGCACTGGTGTGGCTCTGGTTGCACTGGTGTGGCACAGAGGTGGCACTGGTGGGCTCAGGCGGCACTGGTGGGCTCAGGCGGCACTGGTGGGCTCAGGCGGCACTGATGTGGCACTGCAGTGGCGCTGATGAGCACAAGTGGCACTGATGGGCACAGGTGGCACTGATGGGC
The DNA here is from genome assembly GCA_037952835.1 of Lithobates septentrionalis. Taxonomy (NCBI): domain Eukaryota; kingdom Metazoa; phylum Chordata; class Amphibia; order Anura; family Ranidae; genus Lithobates; species Lithobates septentrionalis. Next base: position 71,072 of record JBBDGP010000932.1, read on the forward strand.
ACAGGTGGCACTGATGGGCACAGGTGTGGCACTGGTGTGCACTGTAAAATCACTGGTGTGGCACAGAAGTGGCACAGAAGTGGCACAGAGGTGGCACAGAGGTGGCACAGAGGTGGCACAGGTGGTACAGGTGGCACAGGTGGCACAGATGTGGCACAGATGACACTGTTGGGCACAGATGGCACTGTTGTGTCACTGTTGAGCACTGTTGTGGCACTGTTTGGCACTGCTGTGGCACTGTTGGGCACTGATAAAGGTAGAAAACTCACTGTTTGTCACTGTAAAAGCTCTCCTCTCCTCTCACGCTGCATCGGTGTGAGGAGAGGAGAGCTGTAACCTCCTGATGACCCTGCTTTGCCTTTTTGTTTATATTTGTGATCGCTCCGTCATTGGACGGAGCGATCACATGGTAAAGGGCCGCTGTCATTGGCCCTTTACCGCGATCCGTGTTGCGCCGGGTCCCCTGGACCCGGTGAACACGGATGTTCCTGTGTGCGCGCCTGGGGGGGCGCTCGGGAGCGGTTCTCCGGGATCACGTCATATGACGTGATCCCAGAGTTATCCAGCCGCCCTGCAGCCGTCATTCGGCTGTGGGCGGTTGGCAAGTGGTTAATAGCCACGAGTAGTTTTAAATTACTTTTTTTCCTTTGAATGTAATTTTGCTGTCAGACTGTTCTAAACACAGGAAACATGCGCCCCTTTACAGGCATACTATTTTGAGGGGGGCCCCCACTCCATTTTTTTTTTTTTTAATTTTGGTGCGGAGTTCCTCTTAATATTCATGCCAGACCCAAAGGGCCTGGTAATGGACTGTGGGGGAATCCCATGCCGTTTTTTTCAATGACTTTTATCTGTATTGCCGGGACCTGACAATTCATTATAGCCGTGAGTACTTTTAAATGACTTTCTTTTCTTTTAGAAATGTCATTTTGCTCTCGGACTGTTCTAAACACGGGAAACATGCACCACTTTACAGGCATACTATAGACACCCACCAGGTACGAAATTTAAAGGAAAATTTCACTTTTATTGTTTCACTTTAAGCATTATTAAAATCACTGCTCCCGAAAAAGGACCGTTTTTAAAACTTTTTTTGCATTGATACCCCTGGGGCAGGACCCAGGTCCCCAAACACTTTTTATGACAATAACTTGCATATAAGCCTTTAAAAGGGTGTTCTGCGACTTTCGAATTTGCCGCGAACACCCCAAATTGTTCGCCATTCGGTGAACGGGCGAACAGCCAATGTTCGCATCGAACTCATGTTCAACCCGAACATAAAGCCCATCCCTAGTAATGAAGAACTGCTGTCCTTCACCTCTTGGTGGGTGGTCATTCTTAGAGGAGGTCTGTTTGTCTGGCCTCACCTGATGGGTGGCCAGGGGTCAGTGCTGTGCATATGTTGGGGGGGGGAGGGTAAGTTCAATACCTTTCCATGACACAGGCTCTGGCAGTGCCCAGGGCTGGAATTCGGAACACCATAACCCACTGCCACTCTCTACAATGTCCTAGATGCTTTGAAACCAATAAAGTAGACCTCTCGCCCCCTGCTGTCCTCCTCCTACCCACACTGGGATGCGATTGGAGGGAAGAGAGAAGAATCCTCCCCCACAGCTCTCCACTCCACCAGCACCATCCTCCTGCCATCCAATCCATTCCCTTCTCTTACTGCAGAGAGTAACAGTGACTTCACCCCTTCCAGTCAGCAGGCTGCCGTAATTTGGAGCCTTGAAGCCGGAGACAATTCTGACAATTATCATGATTAGCAAGTCAAAAAAAGGATGGTATTTATCATTCCTTGTCTGCAGATCTAAAGCTAATCAAAACCAGTTCAGAAACAAAACAAACCCAACAGAGAGAAGGGAATTTCAGAAGGCCAAAATGGTCCAGGAACCTGGAAAATGTAGCAAATTATAGTTTGATCTATTAGTTCTTAAATGTACAACAACCTTCCTATTACCCCCCCCCCCCCCCCTTCACATCCACATCCTGATATTGTGTGACCAATACCATCCAAATCATGCTTATTTTCTTTTACCAAAGTTATCTGTCAACACGGAGACCTGTATAGATCAAATAACGACACAAATGAAGATGGAGGAGGACTGGAGTCACATAAATGAGAAAATTCTAAACTTCACCCTGGAGATCATCTACCTGCTGACCGGAGAGGTGAGGAGGATTCTGGGAGGTCACATGACATCACTCTTATCTCTATTATTAAAACACAGACCTGACCGGAGAGGTGAGGAGGATTCTGGGAGGTCACATGACATCACTCTTATCTCTATTAATAAAACACAGACCTGACCGGAGAGGTGAGGAGGATTCTGGGAGGTCACATGACATTGCTCTTATCTCTATTAATAAAACACGGACCTGACCAGGGAGGTGAGGAGGATTCTGGGAGGATCTCATAATATTACCCTTGTTCTTTCAGAGTTTTCCTTCTGTAAAGTCTGGTGACAAGGTGACCATCACTATCTCTCTATTTTACCTAAAACCTGAGAGACGCAACATGCAGAAGATTCTAGAAGTCACGAAGAAGATGATGGAACTGCTGACAGGAGAGGTGAGCCATGCCGGGAATTCTGGGACATTATCCATGGAGGACTTGGCGTCTTTAAAAGGACACAAGAATCTCTACAAGGACGTCATGATGGAGAATCAGCCGCCCCTCACATCACCGGGTGAGAGGAGACTTTATTGTGAAGGAGAGAGCAGTACGGAGGGTCCACCTAGATCCCCCATCATCTGATAAACACATAGAAACCATGTATTCAGTCAGTGTGTGTGTTTCCTACAGATGGATCCAGTAATGGGAACCCACCAGAGAGATGTCCCTGTTCTCTGTATTCCTGGGATTCCACACAGGAAGGTCACACCATCCCTCACCATCATCAGGTAGATGAGTAGCAATTATTGATAGTTACGATATATATACATGTTTGTGTGTTACAATTAATATTTTATTATATATTCAGGTTGGAAACCTTAGGGATTATAATATTATTGTTAAAAAAGAGTATAAAGAGGAGGATGAGGAGTATGGAGTGATGAAGGAGTTTTCAGGACACAAGGATTTGATGAATTCCACACAGGAAGGTCACACCATCCCTCACCATCATCAGGTAGATGAGGAACAATCACTTATAGTATCATTAGGATCTGTACATTATCTGCATTGTTACAATTGATCATTTTTATTATATATTCAGAGTGGAAACCTTGGAGATTGTAAAGTTGAGGTTAAAGCTGAAGAAGAAGAGACGTATGTGAGGGATGATCAGCAGTCTATGGAGGAGGATGGAATTACGGGGACATTTATAGAGGAGGACACTCCTACAGAGATCAGCACAGGTGGGTCATTAATACTAAATCCATTCCTCCACCTATACTGCTCACTGATTGGTCCAGAATAGGGCAAGGACTGGGTGATATCAGCCTGTAATATCCTGGTCACTTTCCTGAGCTGTGTTCCCCGTCCTGTATTCCTGTATTTCTCTCGGATAATCTTCCTTCTCTGTGCTGCAGACACAATTTATGTATCTAGATTGGATTTATGGAGATACTGGGGTTCAGAAAAATGTTGATTTTTACCATAGTCATTGCTCAACGTAGGCACCTGAGGCATGTGTCTTGTGTCTTCTGCCCCATGCCCAGGTCTAGCAAGATCTCTGACAGAACAATTCTCCCGGGTTACTTGCTCTGTTGTCTCCTGGCTGTGCCGGGTGGAGGGATATGTCTGTATAGTCTCAGACCCAAGTCACTGAGTGCAGTCTCAGGAGATGGGAGGCAGCGGTGTGGGACCTCTGCAACTTGTCTCCAGTAAACATTTAATCCACCACTGATTACCGAATACCAATATTATGAATCCTGACTCTTATATAATTTATATTACATACTCCTGACCCCTGCACTATATACTCTATGTTGTACATTACATAATTCTGATACTATATAGTCCTATATGTTGTATCTTATACAATATGTTGTACATTACCTAGTCCTGACTTCTCCTCTCTCCCCTCTACCCTCTGCTATATATACACATAATATGTATTCTCTTTTGTTACACCCATTTCCTGCCAGATGGACATTTTATATCTGATGATTTGATTGGAGCACAGACTTTTACAATGTTGATAATAATGTGATAACATCCTCCAACTTTGGAACCTTAAACAGAAAGTGATAATGAGGGAGGAGTCAATAACCCAATGATGGTGGTCTTCAGGATCAGTCCAGTCTTCATCTTGGTTGTTCTCCCCCCATCCTCACTCTCTGACCTCTGGTGGGGCTCAGCCCCGCTGTTATTCATGACTAAATCATGGACTAAATAAGGAAGTCCAAGACTTCTTGTGTTGGGAAGATGGCAATGAGTGATAAAGGGGGTGGGGACACTCGTCCTATAATCCCCTCATCACTGTCACTCCTATAAAAGACAGTTCTCGTTGTTTCCTCACTCTCTGACTAAGGTCCATGAATAAAGAAATGAACTGGTAGGAGATCAGAAGACCCATTTACTAGTTACCTTGAAGGTGGAATTGTAAGATCCCCAGAGACAAAGCTGCCTGATGTGGGCGGAGTCCTGGTTTAGGGGAACCAATCTGCTCATGTCTAGTAATAATCTTTGTATTTCTATTTTAGTAGATGGACGGGAGATGAGGAAAACCTCAGAGGATTGTCTCACTTTGTCTCCAGACTGTAAAGTAGAAGATGAGGACATCACACAGTATAGTCCAGGAGAAAACCCGACTACCTCAAATGTCCATCCGGCACCACACAGTGTAGATGGACCATCGTATTCCTCTTATCCTGAGGAACCTCAGACTGTGAGGGACAAGGTCGGACCATCGTATTCCTTTTATCCTGAGGAACCTCAGACTATGAGGGACGGTGCCGGACCATCGTATTCCTCTTATCCTGAGGAACCTCAGACTGTGCGGGACGGTGCCGGACCATCGTATTCCTTTTATCCTGAGGAACCTCAGACTGTGCGGGACGGTGCCGGACCATCGTATTCCTCTTATCCTGAGGAACCTCAGACTGTAAGGTACAGTGTCGGACCATCGTATTCCTTTTATCCTGAGGAACCTCAGACTGTGAGGGACGGTGCCAGATCATCATATTTCTCTTATCCTGAGGAACCTCAGACTGTGAGGGACAGTGTCGGACCATCGTATTCCTTTTATCCTGAGGAACCTCAGACTGTGAGGGACGGTGCCGGACCATCGTATTCCTTTTATCATGAGGAACCTCAGACTGTGAGGGACGGTGCCGGATCATCATATTTCTCTTATCCTGAGGAACCTCAGACTGTTGGGGATGGTGCCGTCCTTCCAACACATAATAGGTTTTCCTGTACTGAGCTTGAGAAGCGTTTCCATTCTAAGTCTAGTCTTAATGTGCATAAAAAAATTCATACAGGTGAGAAGCCGTATTCCTGTCCTAAGTGCGGAAAATGTTTTTCAGTTAAGTCGCTTCTTGACACACATCAGAGATCCCACACGGGTGAGAAGCCGTATTCATGTTCTGAGTGCGGAAAATGTTTTTCAGCTAAGTCGAGTCTTTACATGCATCAGAGGTCTCACACGGGTGAGAAGCCGTATTCCTGTGCTGAGTGTGGGAAATGTTTTTCAGTTAAGTTGTATCTTGACACACATCAGAGATCACACACGGGTGAGAAGCCTTATTCCTGCTCTGAGTGCGGGAAATGTTTTTCAGCTAAGTCCAGTCTTAATACTCATCAGAGATTGCACACGGGTGAGAAGCCATATTCCTGTCCTGAGTGTGGGAAATGTTTTTCAGATAAGTCCAATCTTTCCTGTCATCAGAGATCACACACGGGTGAGAAGCCATATTCTTGTCCTGAGTGCGGTAAATGTTTTTCAAATAAGTCGTATCTTGACAGCCATCAGAGATCACACACGGGTGAGAAACCATATTCTTGTTCTGAGTGTGGGAAATGTTTTTCAGCTAAGTCCAGTCTTTATAGTCATCAGAGGTTGCACACAGGGAAGTATCCATTTCCCTGTTCTGAGTGCGGGAAATGTTTTTTAACTAAGTCACATCTATCTTTACATCAGAGGTCGCACACGGGTGAGAAGCCGTATTCCTGTCCTGAGTGCGGGAAATGTTTTTCAAATAAGTTGTATCTTGACAGCCATCAGAGATCACACACAGGTGAGAAGCCATATTCCTGTTCTGAGTGTGGGAAATGTTTTTCAGCTAAGTACAATCTTTATGCTCATCAGAGATCACACACGGGTGAGAAGCCTTATTCCTGTCCTGAGTGCGGGAAATGTTTTTCAGCTCAGTCCAATCTTTATGCTCATCAGAGGTCTCACACGGGTGAGAAGCCGTATTCCTGTCCTGAGTGCGGGAAATGTTTTTCAGTTAAGTCCAGTCTTTCCTATCATCAGAGATCACACACGGGTGAGAAGCCGTATTTCTGTTCTTAGTGCGGAAAATGTTTTTCAGCTAAGTTCAGTCTTTATACTCCACGTTCCTGTCCTGAGTGAGGGAAATGTTCCTCACTGAAGTTCTGTCTTCCTGTACATCAGGGGTCCCACACAACTCTCGAGATGTATTAGTGAGTGCAGGAAATGTCTTCTATATGAATGTTGCTGGACATGTGGGGAAGAAGCACACCCTGATATACATACAAAATAAGGTTATTGAAGAGAGCAAATTGCTCACAGTGAGTACATAGCAATGAAAATTAGTGACAAAATATGTAACAGAAAATTGTATATAAATATGGATTGTACAACTAATTTCAATTAAATACAAAAAATGTGATCCAATGCAAAGTCCAAAAACTAAAAATCAAATAAAAGAATTCCAGGGAAATAATTTGGTGATTTCAATAAGTCTTCCACACCATCCAACACCTTAAAGTGATCTTGTGACTTAACACCACCACCAATGGCTAAAGGGCTTGCTTACCAGATCGAATGGACCTCTCATTACAAAAGGTCATAAACGCCTATGGCTCCATACCCAGCCAGGGCCTTTATCCGGTCCGTCTCACCAACAGGGAACATCAGTCCTCCTCAAAGGTGGTCATAGAAGTGCCGGAAAAATTAAAAGAGTCTCCGCATAAGAGTAAAATCCTTACACTTTATTGCTCTTAAAAATACACTGACGGATGGTATTGTAGTAAAACCGCCTAAATTCGCATGTGTAACCGCAACACATCCAAAAAAAAACATTAACCGGGAGACAAGTGCAGCAGTGACTTCAGCGCGTCGCCCTACGTGGTTCGTCATATGTTTGATTTCATCCAGGAGCACCTTTATTACCAGTGTATTTTTAAAAGCAATAAAGTGTGAGGGTTTTACTCTATGCGGAGTCTCTTTTAATTTTTCGGGCGTCCGTAGGGTTCAATATTGAGTTGGCCCACCCTTTGCAGCTTCAACTCTTCTGGGAAGGCTGTCCACAAGATTTAGGAGTGTGTCTATGGAAATATTTGACCAGACTTCCAGAAACCCACTTATGAGATCAGGCACTGATGTTGGAGAAGAAGGCCTGGCTCGCAGTCTCCGCTCTAAATTATCCCAAAGGTGTTCTATCGGGTTGAGGTCAGGACCTTGCTTTGTGCACTGGTGAGCAGTCATGCTGGAACAGGAAGGAGCCATCCCCAAACTGTTCCCACAAAGTTGGGAGCATGAAATTGTCCAAAATATCTTGGTATGCCGACGCCTTAAGAGTTCCCTTCAGAGGAACTAAGAGGTCAAGCCCAACCCCTGAAAAACAACCCCACACCATAATCCCCCCTCCACCAAATGATTGGATCCAGTGCACAAAGCAAGGTCCATAAAGACATGGATGAGTGAGTTTGGGGTGGAGGAACTTGACTGGCCTGCACAGACCTCAACCCGATAGAACACCTTTGGGATGAATTAGAGCGGAGACTGCGAGCCAAGTCTTGTTCTCATTCAACATCAGTGCCTGACCTCACAAATGCGCTTCTGGAAGAATGGTCAAACATTCCCATAGACACACTCCTAAACCTTGTGGACAGCCTACCCAGGAGAGGTGAAGTTTTTATAGCTGCAAAGGGTGGGCCAACTCAATATTGAACCCTACGGACTAAGACTGGGATGCCATTAAAGTTCATGTGCGTGTAAAGGCAGGCGTCCCAATACTTTTGGTAATATAGTGTATGTGGATTACACGTGTTACTCAACTGCCCTTCAGTGGCTTGGGTTAATGACTGTGCTCTTGGAATACAATTGTCTCCTAGTTGTCCAACAATGGCTGAGGGTAAAGACTGTACAAATAATGCTGTTCCCAGTAGGAACCGCTGTGGAAAAGTTTTGTTTTCGTGGAAGACAAATGCTTTGCTATTTCCACCAAGGGGACATAGAGCTCCTGCCAGAAGATAGTTGCTACTGAACCATTAAAGACTGACATTATTCCGGAGGGAGTACAGTTTAGGATTCACTTTTGCTGCCAGTGTACATAGAGAAGTTGTCCTCCAAGTTGTCGCTGAATTCAGTTTTGGGCATCCTGTAACCCCTCATCCCTATCCAAGTTGTATTCCCTCAATAAAATATAAAAACAAGCCCAAGGACTGGTTTCTGTGTCTGGATACAAGTTGGAAAATGCATGTTGTCTGGCTGGGCAGGAAAAGGGGGTCCCAAAATTCAGTTGACCCTTTAAGGGTTGCGCTACACTTGTACACAATTTTCCCCTTAAAGCAAAGCTCCACTCGAAAGGGGAATTTCCACTTTAAGGCCTCCCCCCGCCTTCTTTTCAGTAAATGCCACTTTTTTGGGGAGGAGCGGGCACTGGGGTGAGAAAAAGGAGGGGGGAGCTCTGTGTACTGGGGGGAGGGGTATCTCTGTATACTAGAGGGAGAGGAAGGAGTTCTGTTCTTGGGGGGGGGGGGGGTCTCTGTACTGGATGGAGAGAGAGGAACAGGAGCTCTGTACTTGGGTGGTGGGAAGCTTTGTATATTGGGGGTTTGAAAAAAGCAGAGCTCTTTGTACTGGGGGGAGAAGAAGGGGAGAGCTCTATACTTAGAGGGGCTCTGCATGCTGATGGGTGCTCTGTGTACTGCGTGGGGGGGCTCTTAGCATTGGAGGGTGGAAAGAGGGGAAAGATTATTTCCTCATTGCATCTCCAGAGTGGTACTGTGGATACGATGCTAAATTATAATTATTTTGCCACGTCCCGATATTCAGAGTATAGGAAAAAAGTTTTGGATGATGGACTTTTTAGGCAAAACACATTCTTTATAAAAAATGTTTGATATTTATTGAAATTGTAAAATCAAGACAATTACATACATTTCTCATATATTTCCCATTCACGTAAAATTAGCCTATGAGCATAAAAGGCACACCACCTATAGACAATCAGGACAAAGCCGGAGGACCGGGCTGATCACTCTTGATATGATAAGGATTGATGAGGTAGCGTGTCATAAGGTGCTCAACTCTGCTCTACATGTTACGCGTTAGGAAGCGCTTCTTCAAGAGCTATGGCAAATTATTTCGACATATTAATATGGCCACATAGCCATGTTTGAGCACAAATGTCACTATATCTGATGAAAGCTCGGGGGAAACTGAGTGCGAAGCTGCCAAATTTAGCAGTTGGTTGGTGGATGGAACAGCCAATTTATTTCAGCCGTTCACCGACCCCCCCCCCCCCCCAAACAAGCCGAATTCTGTCCAAATATGAGTTCAGTCAACCCGGGTCTCATTGCAAGTGGTCTGTTTATTGGTCTCTTACGTTAGTTACCAATAGGAGAAGGCTCCCCTTATATCAATGGTCTGTTTATTGGTCTCTTACATTGGTGACCAATAGGAGAAGGATCCCCTTATATCAATGGTCTGTTTATTGATCTCTTACATTGGTGACCAATAGGAGAAGGATCCTCTTATATCAATGGTCTGTTTATTGGTCTCTTACATTGGTGACCAATAGGAGAAGGCTCCCCTTATATCAATGGTCTGTTTATTGGTCTCTTACATTGGTGACCAATAGGAGAAGGCTCCCATTATATCAATGGTCTGTTTATTGGTCTCTTACATTAGTTACCAATAGTTGAAGGATCCCCTTATATCAGTAGTCAGTGGGAGAAGGACATTCTTACATCGTCATGAAATGGTTGTTACTGAGAGACCAAAATGATTCATTGCTCATGGAACCCCCTAGAAGAAGCCTTTGGAGGAACCCTGGCTAAGAAAGTCTGGACTAGGCAGTAATATATTTCTATCCCCCTTGGTGGGAGTGGAGATGACCACATCTATAAGGATATACACTACAGTAAGGATTGGCTCAGGTGTGTTCGCACACTCCACGTGCAGAGCCCGCCAGGAAGTCGGCACAGCGCTGCGCTAATCACAGGCAGTGAGACATTTCCCGATCTCTGCAGCCGCACATCCGTAAAATGTCTCACTACCTGTGATTAGCGCAGCGCCGTGCCGACTTCCTGACGGGCTCCGCATGTGGAGTGTGGGAACACGCCTGAGCCCATCCTTATAGGGCGTACACACGGTCGGACTTTGTTCGGACATTCCGACAACAAAATCCTAGGATTTTTTCCGACGGATGTTGGCTCAAACTTGTCTTGCATACACACGGTCACACAAAGTTGTCGGAAAATCCGATCATTCTGAACGCGGTGACGTAAAACACGTACGTCGGGACTATAAACGGGACAGTGGCCAATAGCTTTCATCTCTTCATTTATTCTGAGCATGCGTGGCACTTTGTCCGTCAGATTTGTGTACACACGATCGGAATTTCCGACAACGGATTTTGTTGTCGGAAAATTTTATCTCCTGCTCTCCAACTTTGTGTGTCGGAAAATCCGATGGAAAATGTCCGATGGAGCCTACACACGGTCGGAATTTCCGACAACACGCTCCGATCGGACATTTTCCATCGGAAAATCTGACCGTGTGTACGGGGCATTACACTACAGTACAGTACATGCACACAGCACAAGGCCGTGTTCACGCTACGAGACACTGCATTTCCTCTGACCTCCACAAGGTGGTGATCTCACTTCTACCCAGACAGGAAGTGATGTCAGGTACAGACAGGAAGTTCCGGGTGAGAGGTGATTTGGGAGGAAGTAGAGAGGAGACATTGCTGGAAGTTGCAGCAGAGGAGGTAATAAGATCATATTTTCTATTTATACTCAGTAACCTCCCGTCATGTCTGTCCTCTTCCTCCATAGTCACTGTGATGTCTTTTATCTCCAGCAAATGATTATACACACATATATAGTGTGGAAACCTAGATTAACCCAATTCAGTGTCAGAACATTTCCCCACTTACAGGGTTGGAACATTTCCTTCATTTTGGAGATAAATTCTAGTAATATGTTCCTCTAAACCAGGGGTCCTCAAACTACGGCCCGCGGGCCGAATCCGGCCCTCCAGCGTTTTTTATCCGGCCCGCGGACTGCCCCTTTAAAATTGCAGCACTCCCCCTGCCCTCTGCTCCTTCCATCACACAGGACGGGAAACATGACAGGCCGGACAAAGGACCTTCTGTGCTAAGAAGCAGGTGATTGGTTACTAGGCATCAGGGCAGTCCCAGGAACCAATCACCTGCCCCTCACTTCCAAAGTCCCGCCCTCCGTCCGGACCTACCATGCCTCATGTCCTGCGTGATACAGGTAAGTGTTGAGTGGGAGTGCTGTCATATTATAGGGGGCGGAAGTGTAATATTGATATGGGGGGATCTGTGACACACGGGGGGAGTCTGTGCTATGGTGGGGGACTGATGTGGGGGACTCTGTGCTATGGTGGGGGACTCTGTGCTATGGTGGGGGACTCTGTGCTATGGTGGGGGACTGATGTGGGGGACTCTGTGCTATGGTGGGGGACTCTGTGCTATGGTGGGGGACTGATGTGGGGGACTCTGTGCTATGGTGGGGGACTCTGTGCTATGGTGGGGGACTGATGTGGGGGACTCTGTGCTATGGTGGGGGACTGATGTGGGGGACTCTGTGCTATGGTGGGGGACTGATGTGGGGGACTCTGTGCTATGATGGGGGACTGATGTGGGGGACTCTGTGCTATGATGGGGGACTCTGTGCTATGGTGGGGGGACTGATGTGGGGGACTCTGTGCTATGGTGGGGGACTGATGTGGGGGACTCTGTGCTATGGTGGGGGACTCTGTGCTATGGTGGGGGGACTGATGTGGGGGACTCTGTGCTATGGTGGGGGACTGATGTGGGGGACTCTGTGCTATGGTGGGGGACTCTGTGCTATGGTGGGGGACTGATGTGGGGGACTCTGTGCTATGGTGGGGGACTGATGTGGGGGACTCTGTGCTATGGTGGGGGACTGATGTGGGGGACTCTGTGCTATGGTGGGGGACTGATGTGGGGGACTCTGTGCTATGGTGGGGGACTGATGTGGGGGACTCTGTGCTATGGTGGGGGACTCTGTGCTATGGTGGGGGACTGATGTGGGGGACTCTGTGCTATGGTGGGGGACTGATGGGGGGGACTCTGTGCTATGGTGAGGGACTGATGTGGGGGACTCTGTGCTATGGTGGGGGACTCTGTGCTATGGTGGGGGACTGATGTGGGGGACTCTGTGCTATGGTGGGGGACTGATGTGGGGGACTCTGTGCTATGGTGGGGGACTGATGTGGGGGACTCTGTGCTATGATGGGGGACTGATGTGGGGGACTCTGTGCTATGGTGGGGGACTGATGTGGGGGACTCTGTGCTATGGTGGGGGACTGATGTGGGGGACTCTGTGCTATGGTGGGGGACTGATGTGGGGGACTCTGTGCTATGGTGGGGGACTGATGTGGGGGACACTGTGCTATGATGGGGGACTGATGTGGGGGACTCTGTGCTATGATGGGGGACTCTGTGCTATGGTGGGGGACTGATGTGGGGGACTGATGTGGGGGACTCTGTGCTATGGTGGGGGACTGATGTGGGGGACTCTGTGCTATGGTGGGGGACTGATGTGGGGGACTCTGTGCTATGGTGGGGGACTGATGGGGGGGACTCTGTGCTATGGTGAGGGACTGATGTGGGGGACTCTGTGCTATGGTGGGGGACTGATGGGGGGGACTCTGTGCTATGGTGAGGGACTGATGTGGGGGACTCTGTGCTATGGTGGGGGACTGATGTGGGGGACTCTGTGCTATGGTGGGGGACTGATGTGGGGGACTCTGTGCTATGATGGGGGACTGATGTGGGGGACTCTGTGCTATGATGGGGGACTCTGTGCTATGGTGGGGGACTGATGTGGGGGACTGATGTGGGGGACTCTGTGCTATGGTGGGGGACTGATGTGGGGGACTCTGTGCTATGGTGGGGGACTGATGTGGGGGACTCTGTGCTATGGTGAGGGACTGATGTGGGGGACTCTGTGCTATGGTGGGGGACTGATGGGGGGGACTCTGTGCTATGGTGAGGGACTGATGTGGGGGACTCTGTGCTATGGTGGGGGACTGATGTGGGGGACTCTGTGCTATGGTGGGGGACTGATGTGGGGGACTCTGTGCTATGGTGGGGGACTGATGTGGGGGACTCTGTGCTATGGTGGGGGACTGATGTGGGGGACTCTGTGCTATGGTGGGGGACTGATGGGGGGGGGACTCTGTGCTATGGTGAGGGACTGATGTGGGGGACTCTGTGCTATGGTGGGGGACTGATGTGGGGGACTCTGTGCTATGGTGAGGGACTGATGTGGGGGACTCTGTGCTATGGTGGGGGACTGATGGGGGGGACTCTGTGCTATGGTGAGGGACTGATGTGGGGGACTCTGTGCTATGGTGGGGGACTCTGTGCTATGGTGGGGGACTGATGTGGGGGACTCTGTGCTATGGTGGGGGACTGATGTGGGGGACTCTGTGCTATGGTGGGGGACTGATGTGGGGGACTCTGTGCTATGGTGGGGGACTGATGTGGGGGACTCTGTGCTATGATGGGGGACTGATGTGGGGGACTCTGTGCTATGGTGGGGGACTGATGTGGGGGACTCTGTGCTATGGTGGGGGACTGATGTGGGGGACTCTGTGCTATGATGGGGGACTGATGTGGGGGACTCTGTGCTATGATGGGGGACTCTGTGCTATGGTGGGGGACTGATGTGGGGGACTGATGTGGGGGACTCTGTGCTATGATGGGGGACTGATGTAGGGGACTCTGTGCTATGATGGGGGACTCTGTGCTATGGTGGGGGACTGATGTGGGGGACTCTGTGCTATGGTGGGGGACTGATGTGGGGGACTCTGTGCTATGGTGGGGGACTGATGTGGGGGACTCTGTGCTATGGTGGGGGACTTATGTGGGGGACTCTGTGCTATGATGGGGGACTCTGTGCTATGATGGGGGACTGCTGTGGGGGACTCTGTGCTATGGTGGGGGACTCTGTGCTATGGTGGGGGACTGATGTGGGGGACTCTGTGCTATGGTGGGGGACTCTGTGCTATGGTGGGGGACTCTGTGCTATGGTGGGGGACTGATATGGGGGGATCTGTGATGGGGGAAGTATGTGATTGGGAGTGGTTCTGTAATGAGGGGAGTCTGTGAAATACTGATAAGTTTATATTGATTACAATTGTTCTTTATTTTAAATATGGTACTGTTTTTTTCCTGTTTTTTTTTTTTTTTTTTTTGCACTACAAATAAGATGTGTGCATAGGAATTAGTTCATATTTTTTTTAAACTATAGTGCGGCCCCCCAACAGTCTGAGGGACCGTGAACTGGCCCCCTGTCTAAAAAGTTTGAGGACCCCTGGTCTAAACAAACAGCACTGGCAATAAATGGACAAGACAATGATCATCCTGACCATACATGGCCTACAAAGAATTATTATGCAGCCAACACAATGATGGAGTGCCGGGGTCAGGAGTATGGAGCATAGAGCCCCTTACATTGCTGGATGGTAGGAATAAAACATTCCCCGGCCCGCCATGAAGAAAATGTCTGATTATTGGTGTTGGAGGGAGGAAAAACGTGTGTGTTCCCGTGTATTTGTGTGTGTTCCGTTTTTTGCCTGCCCATTCATTTTGATGTGGACATTTCATATTTCTTTAGTATTATTGGCTCACAATATCTAATTCTGGTTGCCTTAGATGACCCAATGCTATAGGAATATCATTCTGAACTGAACAGGATGGGATAGCTCCTTAAAAGGTGATACCACTCCCCAAACAGTATCTATTGGTGAAATCCTACCAGATCGTCCTGTATATACTACAGCTAAAACATGGAATAATCAGTCTCGTCTCAGGGCTGCTTCAATGCACGTCCCTGATTTTGATCATCTGTGCCAAGCCGCAATAGAAACGGGTGGGACTCCTTGGGGAAGCGACTATAGTTACATATTCTTGTTACATTTTACAATATTTTTACGTCTGTTATCTGTATCTGTCATTACTTCATTAAATGTTATACCTACAAGTGTTTATGTGATCTCTCTTTGCCCTCTCTGAGGGAAGAGGAGGTTGTAGGGTTCTGGTGGACTCTGAGGTAGGAAGGGTGGGCTCTTGGTCTGTAATGGTACTCCCATCTTAGAATCACTTTTCAGATTTCCTTATAGAACTGTTAGAAAATGAATGCAACCTTCACCTTCTTACCATCTCACTAGGTAATTAAAATGTTCCTGGATACCAAGTGTGATGAAGAAGGGCAGTCCTTCACCTCTTGGTGGGTGGTCATTCTTAGAGGAGGTCTGTTTGTCTGGCCTCACCTGATGGGTGGCCAGGGGGGTCAGTGCTGAGCATATGGTGGGGTGGGGTGGGGGGGTAAGTTCAATACCTTTCCATGACACAGGCTCTGGCAGTGCCCAGGGCTGGAATTCAGAACACCAGGACCCACTGCCACTCTCTACAATGTCCTGGATGCTTTGAAACCAATAAAGTAGACCTCCCGCCCCCTGATGTCCTCCTCCTACCCACACTGGGATGTGATTGGTGGGAAGAGAGCAGAATCCTCCCCCACAGCTCTCCACTCCAACAGCACCATCCTCCTGCCATCCAATCCATTCCCTTCTCTGACTGCAGAGAGTGACAGTGACTTCACCCCTTCCAGTCAGCAGGCTGCCGGAAATTGGAGCCTTGAAGACGGAGACAATTCTGACAATTATCCTGATTAGCAAGTCAAAAAAAAGGATGGTATTTATCATTCCTTGTCTGCAGATCTAAATCTAATCAAAACCAGTTCAGAAACAAAACAAACTCAACAGAGAGAAGGGAATTTCAGAAGGCCAAAATGGTCCAGGAACCTGGAAAATGTATCAAATTATAGTTTAATCTTACACAGACCTAACTGGAGAGGTGAGGAGGATTCTGGGAGGTCACATGACATCACTCTTATCTCTATTAATAAAACACAGACCTGACCGGAGAGGTGAGGAGGATTCTGGGAGGTCACATGACATCACTTTTATCTCTATTAATAAAACACAGACCTGACCGCAGAGGTGAGGAGGATTCTGGGAGGTCACATGACATCACTCTTATCTCTATTAATAAAACACAGACCTGTGCTGTGTGGGCAGCACAGTGGTGTAGTGGTTAGCACTCTCGCCTAGCAGTAAAAAGGGTCGCTGGTTCAAATCCCAACCAGGACACTACCTGCCTGGAGTTTGCATGTTCTCCCTGTGTCTGCGTGGGTTTCCTCCGGGTACTCCGGTTTCCTCCCACACTCCAAAGACATGCTGGTAGGTTAATTGGCTTCTGTTCAAAAATTGGCCCTAGTATATGAATGTGAGTTGGGGACCTTGGATTGTGGGCTCCTTGAGGGTAGGGACCGATGTGGGTGTACGCAGTACGAGTGCTGCGTCAATAGGCGGCGCTATATGGGTACCTTAAATAAAAATAGGAATGGTTGTAGACACGCACCCACACTCACTCAGGTTGAACTGGATGGACTGGTGTCTTTATTCAACCTTACTAACTATGTACTATGTACTATGTACAGTAAATGGACCTGACCGGAAAGGTGAGGAGGATTCTGGGAGGATCTCATAATATTACCCTTGTTCTTTCAGAGTTTTTCTCCTGTAAAGTCTGGTGACCAAGTGACCATCACTATCTCTCTATTTCACAACCTAAAACCTGAGAGAGAAAACATTTAGAAGTTTCTAGAAGTCACCAAGAAGATGATGGAGCTGCTGACAGGAGAGGTGAGGAGGATTCTGGGAATTCTGGGACATTATCCATGGAGGACTTGGAGTCTTTAGAAGGACACAAGGATCTCTACAAGGACGCCATGATGGACAATCAGCCGCCCCTCACATCACCGGGTAAGAGGAGACTTTATTGTAAAGGAGAGAGCAGTACGGAGGCTCCACCTAGATCCCCCATCATCTGATAAACACATAGAAACAATGTATTCAGTCAGTGTGTGTGTTTCCTACAGATGGATCCAGTAATGGGAACCCACTAGAGAGATGTCCCCGTCCTCTGTATTCCTGGGATTCCACACAGGAAGATCACATCATCCAACACCATCATCAGGTAAATGAGTAACAATTATTGATAGTTACGATATATATATACGAGCTTGTGTGTTACAATTAATATTTTATTATATATTCAGGTTGGAAACCTCGGGGATTATCATAATATTGTTAAAAAAGAGTATAAAGAGGAGGATGAGGAGTATGGTGTGATGGAGGAGTTTTCAGGACACAAGGATTTGATGGATTCCACACAGGAAGGTCACACCATCCCTCACCATCATCAGGTAGATGAGGAACAATCACTGATAGTATCATTAGGATCTGTACATTATCTGCATGGTTACCATTGATATAATTTTTATTATATATTCAGAGTGGAAACCTTGGAGATTGTAAAGTTGAGGTTAAAGCAGAAGAAGAAGAGACGTGTGTGAGGGATGATCAGCAGTCTATGGAGGAGGATGGAATAACGGGGACATTTATAGAGGAGGACACTCCTACAGAGATCAGCACAGGTGGGTCATTAACACTAAATCCATTCCTCCACCTATACTGCTCACTGATTGGTCCAGAATAGGGCAGGGACTGGGTGATATCAGCCTGTAATACCCTGGTCACTTTCCTGAAGCTCCAAAAATGTTGATTTTCACCATAGTCATTGCTCAAAGTAGGCACCTGAGGCATGTGTCTTGGGTCTTCTGCCCCATGCCCAGGTCTAGCAAGATCTCTGACAGAACAATTCTCCCGGGGTTACTTGCTCTGTTGTCTGCTGGCTGTGCCGGATGGAGGGATATGTCTGTATAGTCTCAGACCCAAGTCACTGAGTGCAGTCTCAGGAGATGGGGGCAGCAGTGTGGGACCTCTGCAACTTGTCTTAAGTAAACATTTAATCCACCAATGATTACCGAATACCAATATTATCAATCCTGACTCTTACATTATATAATTTATATTATATACTCCTGACCCCTGCACTATATACTCTATGTTGTAGATTACATAATTCTGATACTATATAGTCCTATCTGTTGTATCTTATACAATATGTTGTACATTACATAGTCCTGACTTCTGCTCTCTACCCTCTGCTATATATACACATAATATGTATTCTCTTTTGTTACACCCATTTCCTACCAGCTGGACATTTTATATTGGATGATATGATTGGAGCACAGACTTTTACATGTTGATAATAATGTGATAACATCCTCCAACTTTGGAACCTTAAACAGAAAGTGATAATGAGGGAAGAGCCAATAACCCAATGATGGTGGTCTTTAGGATCAGTCCAGTCTTCATCTTGGTTGTTCTCCCCCATCCTCACTCTCTGACCTCTGGTGGGGCTCAGCCCCGCTGTTATTCATGACTAAATCATGGACTAAATAAGGAAGTGCAGGACTTCTTGTGTTGGGAAGATGGCAATGAGTGATAGAGGGGGTGGGGACACTATAACCCCCTCATCACTGTCACTCCTATAAAAGACAGTTCTCGTTGTTTCCTCACTCTCTGACTAAGGTCCATGAATAAAGAAATGAACTGGTAGGAGATCAGAGGACCCATTTACTAGTTACCTTGAGGGGGGAATTGTAAGATCCTCAGAGACAAAGCTGCCTGATGTGGGCGGAGTCCTGGTTTAGGGGAACCAATCTGCTCATGTCTAGTAATAATCTTTGTATTTCTATTTTAGTAGATGGACTGGAGATGAGGAAAACCTCAGAGGATTGTCTCACTTTGTCTCCAGACTGTAAAGTAGAAGATGAGGACATCACACAGTATAGTCCAGGAGAAAACCCGTCTACTTCAAATGTCCATCCGGCACCACACAATGTAGATGGACCATCGTATTCCTCTTATCCTGAGGAACCTCAGACTGTGAGGGACGGTGCCGGACCATCGTATTCCTCTTATCCCGAGGAACCTCAGACTGTGAGGGACGGTGCCGGACCATCGTATTCCTCTTATCCTGAGAAACCTCAGACTGTGCGGGACGGTGCCGGACCATCGTATTCCTTTTATCCTGAGGAACCTCAGACTGTGAGGGACGGTGCCGGACCATCGTATTCCTCTTATCCTGAGGAACCTCAGACTGTGAGGGACGGTGCCGGACCATCGTATTCCTCTTATCCTGAGGAACCTCAGACTGTGAGGGACGGTGCCGGACCATCGTATTCCTCTTATCCTGAGGAACCTCAGACTGTGAGGGACGGTGCCGTCCTTCCAACACATAGGTGGTTTTCCTGTACTGAGTGCGGGAAGCGTTTCCATTCTAAGTCTAGTCTTAATGTGCATAAAAAAATTCATACAGGTGAGAAGCCACATTCCTGTTCTGAGTGCGGGAAATGTTTTTCAGCTAAGTCACATCTATCTTTACATCAGAGGTCTCACACAGGGGAGAAGCCGTATTCCTGTCCTGAGTGCGGGAAATGTTTTTCGCAGTATTCACATCTTTACATACATCAGAGGTCTCACACCGGTGAGAAGCCATTTTCCTGTCCTGAGTGTGGGAAACGTTTTTCGCAGAATTCAAATCTTTACATACATCAGAGGTCTCACACGGGTGAGAAGCCGTATTCATGTTCTGAGTGCGGGAAATGTTTTTCAGCTAAGTCCAGTCTTTATACTCATCAGAGGTTGCACACAGGTGAGAAGCCGTATTCCTGTCCTGAGTGCGGGAAATGTTTTTCAGTTAAGTTGCATCTTGACATACATCAGATGTCGCACACGGGTGAGGAGCCGTATTCATGTCCTGAGTGTGGAAAATGTTTTTTAGCCAAGTTGCATCTTGACACACATCAGAGATCTCACATGGGTGAGAAGCCATATTCCTGTTCTGAGTGCGGGAAATGTTTTTCAGCTAAGTCCAGTCTTTCCTATCATCAGAGGTCTCACACTGGTGAGAAGCCGTATTCCTGTCCTGAGTGCGGGAAATGTTTTTCAGGAAAGTCCGGTCTTTACATGCATCAGATATTGCACACAGGTGAGAAGCCATATTCCTGTCCTGAGTGCGGGAAATGTTTTTCACAGAAGTCCACTCTTTACAGACATCAGAGGTCTCACGCAGGTGAGAAGCCATATTCCTGTTCTGAGTGCGGGAAATTTTTTTCAGCTAAGTCCGGTCTTTCCTATCATCAGAGGTCTCACACGGGTGAGAAGCCGTATTCCTGTCCTGAGTGCGGGAAATGTTTTTCAGCTAAGTCCAGTCTTTCCTATCATCAGAGATCACACACAGGTGAGAAGCCACGTTCCTGTCCTGAGTGAAGGAATTGTTCCTTAGTGAAGTCCTGTCTTCCTGTACATCAGGGGTCCCACACAACCCTCAAGGTGCCTTGAGTGCGGGAAATGTCTTCTATATGAATGTTGCTGGACATGTGGGGAAGAAGCACACCCTGATATACATACAAAATAAGCTGCACTAATGTAATTGAAGAGAGCAAATTGCTCACAGTGAGTACATAGCAAAGTGACAAATATGTAACAGAAAATTGTATATAAATATGGATTGTACAACTAATTTAAATTAAATACAAAAAATGTGATCCAATGCAAAGTCCAAAAACTTAAAATCAAATAAAAGAATTCCAGTGAAATAATTTGGTGATTTCAATAAGTCTTCCACACCATCCAACACCTTAAAGTGATCTTGTGACTTAACAACACCACCAATGGCTGAAGGGCTTGCTTACCAGATCAAATGGACCTCTCATTACAAAAGGTCATAAACGCCTATGGCTCCATACCCAGCCAGGGCCTTTATCCGCTCCGTCTCACCAACAGGGAACATTAGTCCTCCTCAACGGTGGTCATAGAAGTGCCGGAAAAATTAAAAGAGACTCCGCATAAGAGTAAAATCCTCACACTTTATTGCTCTTAAAAATACACTGACAGGGGGGTATTGTAGTAAAACCGCCTAAATTCACATGTGCAACCGCAACACATACAAAACAAAACTATTAACAGGGACACAAGCGTAGCAGTGACGTCAGCGCGTTGCTCCGCCCTACATGTTTCGTCATACGCTTGATGTTGTCCAGGGGCACCTTTTTTATCAGTGTATTTTCAAAAGCAATAAAGTGTGAGGATTTTACTTTATGCGGAGTCTTTTAATTTTTTGGGCGTCCGTAAGGTTCAGTATTGAGTTGGCCCACCCTTTGCAGCTTCAACTCTTTTGGGAAGGCTGTCCACAAGGTTTAGGAGTGTGTCTATGGAAATGTTTGACCATTCTTCCAGAAGCGCATTGGCGGGGTCAGGCACTGATGACCCCACTTTTATAGCTGCAAAGGGTGGGCCAACTCAAAATCGAACCCTATGGACTAAGACTGGGATGCCATTAAAGTTCATGTGCGTGTAAAGGCAGGCGTCAGAATACTTTTGGTAATACAGTGTATGTGGATTACACGTGTTTCTCAACTGCCCTACGTTGGCTTGGGTTAGTGTCTGTGCTCTTGGAATACAATTGTCTCCTAGTTGTCCAACAATGGCTGAGGGTAAAGACTGTACAAATAATGCTGTTCCTAGTAGGAACCGCTGCAGAAAAGTTTTGCTTTTGTGGAAAGCAAATGCTTTTCTATTTCCACCAAGGGGACATAGAGCTCCTGTCTGAAGATAGTTGCTACTGAACCATTAAAGACTGACATTATTCCGGAGGGGGTACAGTCCAGGATTCACTTTTGCTGCCAGTGTACATAGAGAAGATGTCCTCCAAATTGTTGCTGAATTCAGTTTTGGGCATCCTGTAACCCCTCATCCCTATCCAAGTTATATTCCCTCAATAAAATATAAAAACAAGCCCAAGGACTGGTTTCTGTGTCTGGATGCAAGTTGGAAAATGCATGTTGTCTGGCTGGGCAGGAAAAGGGGGTCCCAAAATTCAGTTGACCCTTTAGGGGTCGCGCTACACTTGTACACAATTTTCCCCTTAAAGCAAAGCTCCACTCAAAAGGGGAATTTCCACTTTAAGACCTCCCCACCTCCTTTTCAGTAAATGCCACTTGTTTGGGGATGAGAGAAAGTAGGGGGGAGCTCTGCATACTGGAGGGGAGCTGGGGGGGGGGGGTACTGCTGTTTACTGGGGGAGAGGAAGGAGTTCTGTACTTGGGGGGGAGGGGGGATCTCTGTGTACTGGGTGGAGAGGAAGGGGAGCTCTGTACTTGGGTGGTGGGAAGCGTTGTATATTGGGGTTTGAAAAAAAGCAGAGCTCTTTGTACTGGGGGGGAGAAGGAGGGGGGAGCTCTATACTTAGAGGGGCTCTGCATGATGGGGGGTGCTCTGTGTACTGGGTGGGGGGCTCCTAGCATTGGAGGGTGGAAAGATCGGAAGCTCTGTAGTTGGTGGGGGGGTGAAGAGGGATGAGCTTTGTAGTGAGGAAAGGAAGGGTCAGGGTTCAGTGAAGAGCTCTGTATTGGAGTTGGGGAAAGAGCTTTGTAGTGGTGTTTTTTTCCATGACATTTTTCTATTCAGTGACACCACAGATGGAGCGATTTCTCCCTTTCAGTGACACCATTGACTCAGGACCTTTTTTTCTTTTCGGTGTCACCACCAATACAGGATATTTTTTTTTTTCTTTCAGTCACTCATTGCCGTATGGTATTTGGGTCCACATTTTCTGGTAAGCGTACCCATACTATCTGTGATGGTGGATATCGGCACGCTGGTGTCTGTCATTATTCATGGATCGATATTATGAATGGTCATCTATGAGGACTTCTAGGTGGCCCCTATTGGACATTTTACCAGATTTTTTTGGGACTTGAATCTACCACTTATCTTTTCTAATTTTTGCACTTTATACATATTATATTTGCAATTAAGCGCAGCACTTTTTTATGTCCAAACCCGAGAGATGGTTGTGCATGAAAATCCCAGAAATACTCAAACCAGCCCATCTGGCACCAACAACCATGACACGTTCAAACTCACTTAAATCCCCTTTCTTCCCCATTCTGATGCACGGTTTGAACTTCAACAAGTTGTCTTCACCGCATATAGATGTCTAAATGAGTTGCTGCCATGTGATTGGCTGATTAGCAATTTGTATTACCAAGCAATTGAACAGGTGCCACAACACTGTAAGCCCTCACAGTTACTCTTGGTGGGCACAGGAACGGGCCGTGCTGGGAAATATTAGATCAGGAATTGTAATTACATGCCATTGTTAAGCAGTGGTAGAAAAATTGGCCCTTTGGTGGTGGTGCTGGTGCCACAACACTAAGTCCTCACAGTTACTCTTGGTGGGCGCTGGAATGGGCCCTGCTGTGAAATATTATATCGAGAATTGTAATTACATGCACCTGTTGAACAGGGGCAGAAAAAATGGGCCTTTGGTGGTGGTGGTGTTGCCACAACATTGTAAGCCCTCACAGTTACTCTTGGTGGGCGCAGGAATGGGCCCTGCTGTGAAATATTAGATCAAGAATTGTAATTACATGTCCCTGTTGAACAGGGGCAGAAAAATTGGGCCTTAGGCACTGGTGCAACAACACTGCAATCCCTTACAGGTGCTATAGTTGGAGCGCAGGAATGAGCCCTGCTGCAAAGTATTGCATCAAAAATTGTAATTACACGCCCCTGTTAAACAGGGGATGAAAAATTGGGCTTTAGGCACTGGTGCTGGTGCCACAACAGTGCAACCCCTCACAGATACTTTAGTTGGAGCGCAGGAATAAGCCCTGCTGCAA
Organism: Lithobates septentrionalis; assembly: GCA_037952835.1. Lineage (NCBI taxonomy): Eukaryota > Metazoa > Chordata > Amphibia > Anura > Ranidae > Lithobates > Lithobates septentrionalis. The sequence goes on from JBBDGP010000932.1 coordinate 95,163, forward strand.
AGTATTGCATCAAAAATTGTAATTACACGCCCCTGTTAAACAGGGGCAGAAAAATTGGGCCTTGGCCACTGGTGGCGGTGCCCAGAACCAAAAATGTTCTTACAAGCTATCAGCATGAAAATTGAGGAGGAAGAGGATTGTCACTCAGCATAACAGGATAGTCACTTAGTCTTGAAGGGATCTCACATTAAAAAAAAAATCAATCGGTTACATCAGCATCAGGTGCTTGGTAGCTGGTGATCCAAGACTGATTCATTTTTATGAAGGTCAGCCGATCAACCGATTCGGTGGACAGGCACACCCTGTGATCGGTTAGAAAGCCTCCAGCAGTACTGATTATGCGTTACGAAAGAACGTTGGATGCAGGACAGGCCAGTAGCTCAATTGCATACTGTGCAAGCTCTGGCCTGTGATCCATCCTCAAGACCCAGTAACCCAGAGGATTTGCGGTGGGAAAGGTGTCCAAGTCTGATCTTGCCCCTAGGTAATCCTGCACCATGTGAATCAGACGCTGGCGATGGTTGCTGGAACCAATCAGACCTTGGGGCTGCGGACTAAAAAATTGTCTGAACGCATCGGTCAAACGGCCACCTTCTCCACCGCTCCTTCTGTGACTGACTGAAGCTTCAGCAACACGTTGTCCAGGAGGACCAGGAAATTGTAACCTCCCAGACTCTGAAAACGCGTTGCACAAACCTTTCTGCAAGGCCTACCAAAGATGTTTCATCCTGTGCTCCCTCTTTGATGGCAAGATAAGGTCCACAACCTTACCCTTGTAACGTGGATCAAGGAGGGTTGCCAGCCAGTAATCATCCCTCCCCTTGATACCACGAATACGAGGATCCTTCCGCAGGCTTTGCAGGATCAAGGAGGCCATCCAGCGTAGGTTTGCTGAGGCATTCGGTCCAGAGTCCTCTGGGTCACTAAGGACGACATGATCCGCAGCCACCTCCTCCCAGCCATGTACAAGTCCATGGGTTTCTGTGGACTGTAAATGATCCCTTGAAGAATGCTGCTGATGCTGAGTGCCAGGCTCCACCTCCATGCTGACACAATCCTCCTCCTCCTGCTCGTCCTCTTCCTGTGTAATCGGCGGGCAAACAGGAACACTGTCTGGATAAAGGGGGCCTTGAGAGGTAAGGAAGTCCTGCTCTTCCTCCCTCTGTTCTGCCTCACGTGCCTTGTCCATTATTTCGCGCAGCATGTGCTCCAACAGGTGGACAAGAGGGACAGTGTCACTGATGCATGCACTGTCACTGTTCACCATCCTCGTGGCCTCCTCAAATGGTGACAGGACAGTGCATGCATCCCTGATCATAGCCCACTGGCGTGGGGAAAAAAAACAAGGTCCCCTGACCCTGTCCTGGTGCCATAGTCGCATAGGTACTCATTGATGGCCCTCTGCTGCGTGTGCAGCCACTGCAGCATAGCCAACATTGAGTTCCACCTGGTGGGCATGTCACAGATTAGGCAGTTCTTGGGCAGGTTAAATTCCTTTTGGAACGCCAGCCGAGCACTGGCATTATATGACCTGTGGAAATGCACACAGACTTTCCTGGCCTGCCTCAGGACATCCTGTAAGCCCGGGTACCTGCCCAAGAACCGCTACACCACCAAGTTAAGGACGTGAGCCAAACAGGGCACATGGGTCAGTTGTCCCTGACGGATGGCGGAGAGGAGTTTGGTGCCATTTTCGCAAACCACCATACCTGGCTTAAGCTGGCGTGGAGTCAACCACCTCTGAACCTGCCCCTGCAGAGCTGACAGAATCTCTGCCCCAGTGTGGCTCCTGTCCCCCAAGCACACCATCTCAAGCACCGCATGGCACCTTTTTGCCTGCGTGCTTGCGTAGCCCCTTGAACGCCTACGGAGCACCGCTGGTTCCGAGGACAAATCAGCACAGGAAGAGGCCATGGAGGAAGAAGAAGAGAAGGAGGTGGAGGAGAGAGGTGTGGCAGAATCACCACTAGTAGAATTTTGGAGGCGTGGTGGCGGAACAACCTCCAACACTACTGCACCCTGTCCTGCATCCCAGCTGCCAGAAGAGCCACCCAGTGCGCGGTGAAAGATAGGTAACGTCCTTACCTTACCACTGACCGCCCTGTCCAGCGAGGCCAAGACATTGCCTTCCACATGCCGGTAGAGAGCCGGAATCGCCTTCCGTGAGAAAAAGTGGCGTTTGGGAACCTGCCACTGAGGAACCGCCCCTTCCACAAACTCACAGAAGGGGCAGAGTCTACCAACTGAAAAGGCAGCAGTTGAAGTGCTAGCAATTTAGCCAAGGTAGCATTCAACCGCTGGGCATGTGGATGGCTGGGAGCGAACTTCTTTCGGCGGTGCAGCAGCTGGGGCAGGGAAATTTGCCTGGTACAATCTGACGTTGGTGTACTGATAGCAGATTGCCCGCAAGTACTTGGCTGTGACACACCTAATTCTACACCTTCATTCCTCTCAGTGCAATTTTCAGAGAGGACTGAAGGTATAGTGGGGTTAGAGATCCCAGCTGATGAGGAGCAAGAAGAGGTCCGCTTTGTTCTTTGGTGTGGGTCTTTTAGGTACGCTTGCCAATGAATGCATGGCAGGTCGACAAATGTCTGGTCAAGCATGTGGTACCCAAGCAGGTGATGTTTTGGCCACGCGAGATACGCTTGAGACATATATTGCAAATAGCAGCGGTGGGATCTGATGCACTCGTCTCAAAAAAGGCTCACACCAAAGAACTTTTGGAATAATGCACAGAGACAGCAGTGCCCTGCACATGTGGAGCTCTGCGGTGTGATGCAGTGGGTGTGCTGCCCTTAAGCTGGTCCCTGGGGGGCATCCTGTCTCGTTGGACATATGCCTCCTCCTCCTCCCTCCTATCAGGCACCCATGTGGAGTCAGTGACCTCATCATCCCCTCCTTCCTCATCAGTGGAGCAAAGCTGGCAGTATGCTGCAGCTGGGGGAACATGACTGCCAGATTGCTGTCCTTCTTGGACACCCCCTCTCCCTGGGCTCACGTTACTGCCTTCCTCTAGCTGAGTACCATCATTGGAGCCTTCAAAATGCTGGGCATCCTCCTGGAGCATGTACCCAACACTGTGGTCAAACAGTCGGGGGACTCCTCAGGAGGACATGGTGGGGCTAGGGAAGGAATGACTGATGCCATTGAGCTGAGGGAAGAGGCCGCGTTGGCAGCTGCTTTGCCAGACAAAGTACCCTGAGCATGGGTGAGAGAGGATGAGGAGGATGAGGACAGCTTGGTCATCCACTCTACCAAGTCTTTGGCATGTTGCGGTTCAACACAGCCAGCTGCCGAAAAAAAGGACAAGCGTGTCCCACGGCCACGTGCTGATGAGGATGCACCGTCTCCATGACCAGCACTGTTGCCTCTAGACACAGAGCCTGCTTGCCCTCTTTTATTGGCTTGTGATGTGACTGTTTGCCTCTCCTTGTTGGCCTTCCAGACATACTAATGGCCTGCAGTGAGATGTAGCTGCACAAAGCTGGAATGTATATATATACTGATACTGCACCTAGAAGAATCAACTGCCTGCCTGTAGTATTATTAGTATGAGAACACCAGCAATTGTCTTCAGGTAGCTTTAGATGCACACTGTGCAGAGGACACAGTACACTAACTGTAAATACTGCAGCTGCCTGCCTGTGGTATTAATAGGATCAGAGCAACAGCAATTATCTTCGGATAGCTTTAAGTGCACACTGTGCAGAGGACACAGTACACAAACTGTAAATACTGCAGCTGCCTGCCTGTGGTACTAATAGGATCAGAAGAACACCACTAATTTTCTTCAGTTAGCTTTAGGTGCACACTGTGCAGAGGACACAGTACACTAACTGTAAATACTGTAGCTGCCTGTCTGTGGTACTAATAGGATCAGAAGAACACCAGCAATTTTCTTCAGGTAGCTCTAGGTGCACACTGTACAGAGAACACAGTACACTAACTGTAAATACTGCAGCTGCCTGCCTTTGGTATTAATAGGATCAGAACAACACCAATTGTCTTCAGGTAGCTTTAGGTGCACACTGTGCAGAAGACACAGTACACTAACTGTAAATACTGCAGCTGCCTGCCTGTGGTTTTAATAGGATCAGAACAACAGCAATTGTCTTCAGGTAGCTTTAGGTGCACACTGTGCAGAAGACACAATACACTAACTGTAAATACTGCAGCTGCCTGCCTGTGGTTTTAATAGGATCAGAGCAACAGCAATTGTCTTCAGGTAGCTTTAGGTGCACACTGCGCGGAGGACACAGTACACTATCTGTAAATACTGTAGCTGCCTGCCTGTGGTATCAATAGTATCAGAACAACAGCAATTGTCTTCAGGTAGCTTTAGGTACACACTGTGCAGAGGACGCAGTACACTAACTGTAAATACTGCAGCTGCCTGCCTGTAGTACTAATAGGATCAGAAAAACACCAATTTTCTTCAGGTAGCTTTAGGTGAACACTGTGCACAGGACACAGTACACTAACTGTAAATACTGTAGCTGCCTGCCTGTGGTACTAATAGGATCAGAAGAACACCAGCAATTTTCTTCAGGTAGCTTTAGGTGCACACTGTGCACAGGACACAGTACACTAACTGTAAATACTGTAGCTGCCTGCCTGTGGTACTAATAGGATCAGAAGAACACCAGCAATTTTCTTCAGGTAGCTTTAGGTGCACACTGTGCAGAGGACGCACTACACAAACTGTAAATACTGCAGCTGCCTGTCTGCCTGTGGTACTAATAGGATCAGAAGAACACCACCAATTTTCTTCAGGTAACTTTAGGTGCACACTGTGCAGAGGACACAGTACACTAACTGTAAATACTGTAGCTGCCTGCCTGTGGTACTAATAGGATCAGAAGAACGCCAGCAACTTTCTTTAGGTAGATTTAGGTGCACACTGTCCAGAGAACACAGTACACTAACTGTAAATACTGCAGCTGCCTGCCTGTGGTATTAATAGGATCAGAACAACAGCAATTGTCTTCATGTAGCTTTAGGTGCCCACTGTGCAGAGGACACAGTACACTAACTGTAAATACTGTAGCTGCCTGCCTGTGGTACTAATAGGATCAGAAAAACACCACCAATTTTCTTCAGGTAGCTTTAGGTGCACACTGTGCAGAGGACGCAGTACACTAACTGTAAATACTGCAGCTGCCTGCCTGTGGTTTTAATAGGATCAGAATAACAGCAATTGTCTTCAGGTAGCTTTAGGTGCACACTGTGCAGGGGACACAGTACACTAACTGTAAATACAGTAGCTGCCTGCCTGTGGTATCAACAGGATCAGAACAGCAGAAATTGTCTTCAGGTAGCTTTAGGTGCACACTGTGCAGAAGACACAATACACTAACTGTAAATCCTGCAGCTGCCTGCCTGTGGTTTTAATAGGATCAGAGCAACAGCAATTGTCTTCAGGTAGCTTTAGGTGCACACTGTGCGGAGGACACAGTACACTATCTGTAAATACTGTAGCTGCCTGCCTGTGGTATCAATAGTATCAGAACAACAGCAATTGTCTTCAGGTAGCTTTAGGTACACACTGTGCAGAGGACGCAGTACACTAACTGTAAATACTGCAGCTGCCTGTAGTACTAATAGGATCAGAAAAACACCACCAATTTTCTTCAGGTAGCTTTAGGTGAACACTGTGCACAGGACACAGTACACTAACTGTAAATACTGTAGCTGCCTGCCTGTGGTACTAATAGGATCAGAAGAACACCAGCAATTTTCTTCAGGTAGCTTTAGGTGCACACTGTGCAGAGGACGCACTACACAAACTGTAAATACTGCAGCTGCCTGTCTGCCTGTGGTACTAATAGGATCAGAAGAACACCACCAATTTTCTTCAGGTAACTTTAGCTGCACACTGTGCAGAGGACACAATACACTAACTGTAAATACTGTAGCTGCCTGCCTGTGGTACTAATAGGATCAGAAGAACGCCAGCAACTTTCTTTAGGTAGATTTAGGTGCACACTGTCCAGAGAACACAGTACACTAACTGTAAATACTGCAGCTGCCTGCCTGTGGTATTAATAGGATCAGAACGACAGCAATTGTCTTCATGTAGCTTTAGGTGCCCACTGTGCAGAGGACACGGTACACTAACTGTAAATACTGTAGCTGCCTGCCTGTGGTACTAATAGGATCAGAAAAACACCACCAATTTTCTTCAGGTAGCTTTAGGTGCACACTGTGCAGAGGACGCAGTACACTAACTGTAAATACTGCAGCTGCCTGCCTGTGGTTTTAATAGGATCAGAATAACAGCAATTGTCTTCAGGTAGCTTTAGGTGCACACTGTGCAGGGGACACAGTACACTAACTGTAAATACTGTAGCTGCCTGCCTGTGGTATCAACAGGATCAGAACAGCAGCAATTGTCTTCAGGTAGCTTTAGGTGCACACCGTGCAGAGGACACAGTACACTAACTGTAAATTCTGCAGCTGCCTGCCTGTGGTATTAATAGGATCAGAGCAACAGCAATTGTCTTTGGATAGCTTTAAGTGCACACTGTGCAGAGGACACAGTACACAAACTGTAAATACTGCAGCTGCCTGCCTTTGGTACTAATAGGATCAGAAGAACACCACTAATTTTCTTCAGTTAGCTTTAGGTGCACACTGTGCAGAGGACACAGTACACTAACTGTAAATACTGTAGCTGCCTGTCTGTGGTACTAATAGGATCAGAAGAACACCAGCAATTTTCTTCAGGTAGCTTTAGATGCACACTGTACAGAGAACACAGTACACTAACTGTAAATACTGCAGCTGCCTGCCTTTGGTATTAATAGGATCAGAACAACACCAATTGTCTTCAGGTAGCTTTAGGTGCACACTGTGCAGAAGACAGTACACTAACTGTAAATACTGCAGCTGCCTGCCTGTGGTTTTAATAGGATCAGAACAACAGCAGTTGTCTTCAGGTAGCTTTAGGTGCACACTGTGCAGAAGACACAATGCACTAACTGTAAATACTGCAGCTGCCTGCCTGTGGTTTTAATAGGATCAGAGCAACAGCAATTGTCTTCAGGTAGCTTTAGGTGCACACTGTGCGGAGGACACAGTACACTATCTGTAAATACTGTAGCTGCCTGCCTGTGGTATCAATAGTATCAGAACAACAGCAATTGTCTTCAGGTAGCTTTAGGTACACACTGTGCAGAGGACGCAGTACACTAACTGTAAATACTGCAGCTGCCTGCCTGTAGTACTAATAGGATCAGAAAAACACCACCAATTTTCTTCAGGTAGCTTTAGGTGAACACTGTGCACAGGACACAGTACACTAACTGTAAATACTGTAGCTGCCTGCCTGTGGTACTAATAGGATCAGAAGAACACCAGCAATTTTCTTCAGGTAGCTTTAGGTGCACACTGTGCAGAGGATGCACTACACAAACTGTAAATACTGCAGCTGCCTGTCTGCCTGTGGTACTAATAGGATCAGAAGAACACCACCAATTTTCTTCAGGTAACTTTAGGTGCACACTGTGCAGAGGACACAGTACACTAACTGTAAATACTGCAGCTGCCTGCCTGTGGTATTAATAGGATCAGAACAACAGCAATTGTCTTCATGTAGCTTTAGGTGCCCACTGTGCAGAGGACACAGTACACTAACTGTAAATACTGTAGCTGCCTGCCTGTGGTACTAATAGGATCAGAAAAACACCACCAATTTTCTTCAGGTAGCTTTAGGTGCACACTGTGCAGAGGACGCAGTACACTAACTGTAAATACTGCAGCTGCCTGCCTGTGGTTTTAATAGGATCAGAATAACAGCAATTGTCTTCAGGTAGCTTTAGGTGCACATTGTGCAGGGGACACAGTACACTAACTGTAAATACTGTAGCTGCCTGCCTGTGGTATCAACAGGATCAGAACAGCAGCAATTGTCTTCAGGTAGCTTTAGGTGCACACCGTGCAGAGGACACAGTACACTAACTGTAAATACTGTAGCTGCCTGCCTGTGGTACTAATATAATCAGACGAACAGCAGCAATTTTCTTCAGGTAGCTTTAGGTGCAAACTGTGCAGAGGACAAAGTACACTAACTGTAAATACTGCAACTGCCTGTCTGTGGTTTTAATAGGTTTAGAACAACAGCAATTGTCTTCAGGTAGCTTTAGGTGCACACTGTGCAGAGGATGCACTACACTTACTGTAAATACTGCAGCTGCCTGACCGTGGTATTAATAGGATCAGAACAACAGCAATTGCCTTCAGGTAGCTTTAGGTGTACACTGTGCAGAGGACACAGTACGCTAACTGTAAATACTGCAGCTGCCTGCCTGTGGTATTAATAGGATCAGAACAACAGCAATTGTCTTCAGGTAGCTTTTGGTGCACACTGTGCAGAGGATGCACTACACTAACTGTAAATACTGCAGCTTCCTGCTGTGGTACTAATAGGATCAGAAGAACACCACCAATTTTCTTCAGGTAGCTTTAGGTGCACACTGTGCAGAGGACACAGTACACTAACTGTAAATACTGCAGCTGCCTGCCTGTGGTATTAATAGGATCAGAACAACAGCAATTGTCTTCAGGTAACTTTAGGTGCACACTGTGCAGAGGACACACGACACTAACTGTAAATACTGCAGCTGCCTGCCTGTGGTATTAATAGGGTCAGATCAACAGCAATTGTCTTCAGGTAGCTTTAGGTGCACACTGTGCAGAGGATGCACTACACTAACTGTAAATACTGCAGCTGCTTGCCTGTGGTACTAATAGGATCAGAACAACAGCAATTGTCTTCATTTAGCTTTAGGTGCACACTGTGCAGAGGACACAGTACACTAACTGTAAATACTGCAGCTGCCTCCCTGTGGTATTAATAGGATCCTAACAAAAGCAATTGTCTTCAGGTAGCTTTAGGTGCACACTGTGCAGAGGACACAGTACACTAACTGTAAATACTGCAGCTGCCTGCCTGTGGTATTAATAGGATCAGAACAACAGCAATTATCTTCAGGTAGCTTTAGGTGCACACTGTGCAGAGAACGCAGTACACTAACTGTAAATACTGCAGCTGCCTGCCTGTGGTACTAATAGGAACAGAAGAACAACACAAATTTTCTTCTAGGTAGCTTTAGGTGCACACTGTGCAGAGGACACAGTACACTAACTGTAAATACTGTAGCTGCCTGCCTGTGGTACTAATAGGATCAGAAAAACACCAGCAATTTTCTTCAGGTAGCTTCAGGTGCACACTGTGCAGAGAACACAGTACACTAACTGTAAATACTGCAGCTGCCTGCCTGTGGTATTAATAGGATCAGAACAACAGCAATTGTCTTCAGGTAGCTTTAGGTGCACACTGTGCAGAGGACGCACTACACTAACTGTAAATACTGCAGCTGCCTGCCTGTGGTACTAATAGGATCAGAAGAACACCACCAATTTTCTTCAGGTAGCTTTAGGTGCACACTGTGCAGAGGACACAGTACACTAACTGTAAATACTGCAGCTGCCTGCCTGTGGTATTAATAGGATCAGAACAACAGCAATTGTCTTCAGGTATCTTTAGGTGCACACTGTGCAGAGGATGCACTACACTAACTGCAAATACTGCAGCTGCTTGCCTGTGGTACTAATAGGATCAGAACAACAGCAATTGTCTTCATTTAGCTTTAGGTGCACACTGTGCAGAGGACACAGTACACTAACTGTAAATACTGCAGCTGCCTGCCTGTGGTATTAATAGCATCAAAACAACAGCAATTATCTTCAGGTAGCTTTAGGTGAACACTGTGCAGAGAACGCAGTACACTAACTGTAAATACTGCAGCAGTCTGCCTGTGGTACCAATAGGAACAGAAGAACAACAGCAATTTTCTTCTAGGTAGCTTTAGGTGCACACTGTGCAGAGGACACAGTACACTAACTGTAAATACTGTAGCTGCCTGCCTGTGGTATTAATAGGATCAGAACAACAGCAATTGTCTTCAGGTAGCTTTAGGTGCACACTGTGCAGAGGATGCACTACACTAACTGTAAATACTGCAACTGCCTGCCTGTGGTACTAATAGGATCAGAAGAACACCACCAATTTTCTTCAGGTAGCTTTAGGTGCACACTGTGCAGAGAACACAGTACACTAACTGTAAATACTGCAGCTGCCTGCCTGTGATATTAATAGGATCAGAACAACAGCAATTGTCTTCAGGTAGCTTTAGGTGCACACTGTGCAGAGGATGCACTATACTAACTGTAAATACTGCAACTGCCTGCCTGTGGTACTAATAGGATCAGAAGAACACCACCAATTTTCTTCAGGTAGCTTTAGGTGCACACTGTGCAGAGGACACAGTACACTAACTGTAAATACTGCAGCTGCCTGCCTGTGGTATTAATAGGATCAGAACAACAGCAGTTGTCTTCAGGTATCTTTAGGTGCACACTGTGCAGAGGATGCACTACACTAAATGCAAATACTGCAGCTGCTTGACTGTGGTACTAATAGGATCGGAACAACAGCAATTGTCTTCATTTAGCTTTAGGTGCACACTGTGCAGAGGACATAGAACACTAACTGTAAATACTGCAGCTTCCTGCCTGTGGTATTAATAGGATCAGAACAAAAGCAATTGTCTTCAGGTAGCTTTAGGTGCACACTGTGCAGAGGACGCACTACACTAACTAAAAATACTGTAGCTGCCTGCCTGTGGTACTAATAGAATCAGAAGAACACCAGCAATTTACTTCAGGTAGCTGTAAATACTGTAAAAACACCTGCTTGCCTGTCAGTAGGAAGAGAATAACAGGAACGAGCAAACTGAATACAGTGTGTATATATGTATATATATATACACCTAGGATGCATATATATACACAATACAGTGTAAGTGCAGCTAACTGACTCGCCTGCCTAAATCAAATGACACTGTCCCTCTGTCTATCTCTCCGCCGCCACAACACACTACACAAGGCCGCCACGCAGGCAGCCTTATATAGTGTGGGGCGTGTACTAAACCCCCTGAGCCAGAATTGGCCAAAGCCACCCTGGCTTTGGCCAATTACGGCTCTCTGTACAGACGGCGCTGTGATTGGCCAAGCATGCGGGTCATAGTGCATGCTTGGCCAATCATCAGCCAGCAATGCACTGCAATGCCGCAGTGAATTATGGGCCGTGACGCGCCACTCGAATTTGGCGCGAACGCCCCATACCGTTCACAATACGACTAACGGTCGAACATGCAATGTTCAAGTCGGACATGGGTTTGACTCGAACTCGAAGCTCTTCCCTACGGAGGAGTGAGAGCTCGGCTCGAATGCTTCTCTCAATCAGGATTCCGCAGCACATCTGAGGACCTCAGGCAGCACCCCAGGGTACTGTGGCACCTTGGTAGAAAAAAGATTGGAATAGAGCAGGGGTGTCCAAACTTTTTTCAAAGAGGACCAGATTTGATGAAGTGAACATACTTGAGGGCCGTCCATTTTGCCTGACATTCTTTGAACCATTAAAATTCAATCTAAAGCCTCGTACACAAGAGCCTCACCATTGCCATGAATGCAGCCTCACCATTTTCATAAATGCAGCATCACCATTGCCATGAATGCAGCCTTACCATTGCCATGAATGCAGCCTTACCAATGCCATTAATGGAGCCTCACCATTGCCATGAATGCAGCCACACCATTGCCATGAATGCAGCCTCACCATTGCCATGAATGCAGCCTTACCATTGCAATCAATGCAGCCTCACCATTGCCATGAATGCAGCCTTACTAATTCCATAAATGCAGCCTTACCATTGCCATCAGTGCAGCCTGATCCATGTTCATCTGCAGCCTCGGAGGAGGCAGAAAGGGGGCGGGACAAGCACCGACAGATTACATACAGGAGAATCTCCTGTTTACTCAGCGGTGTCTATAATAGGAAGTCCCTCCTCCTATGATAGACAGTCTTCCAATGGCAGCCCAGGAGACGGGATTTCCTCTTACAGACACCGCTGATTAAACAGGAGATTCTTCTGAATGTAATCTGTTCCGTCCCCTCCCTGTCCCCTTCGAGGCAGCGCCGATAAATATGGTATATATTTTTTGTGGCCTTGGGGGCCACAAAATATATATATATATCCAAATTACCAGGGGGGGTGTATTAACCCGGAACCCGGGCCGCAATTGGCCTACAGGCCGGACTTTGGACATGCCTGGAGTAGAGTATTAGAACCTTGACATTTATATGTACACTAATAAGGATGACCGTTTAGAGCATTTGAAAATGACAGCTTCTGATTGTCAATGGTTGCTAAGGAAGCAGCCGCTGCTTCCACCCACTGCATCCTTACTAACCGCTGACGTCACCCAACCCACTCACTTATATGGCTGGGAATCCATGACCACGTAAGCAACTGGGGAATAGATCATTACACCATTGCCTGAATATGATCACATAGCCATGTTTGAGCACAAATATCACCACTAATATCTGAATAAAGCTCGGGGAAACTGAGTGCGAAGCTGCCACATTTACCAGTCGGTTGGTGGTTGGAACGGCCAATTTATTTCAGCCGTTCACCGACCCCCCAAACAAGCCAAATTCTGTCTAAACATGAGTTCAGTCCAAACCCGGGTCTCATTGCAAGTGGTCTGTTTATTGGTCTCTTACATTGGTGACCAATAGGAAAAGGATCCCCTTATATCAGTAGTCAGTGGGAGAAGGACATTCTTACATTGTAATGAAATGATTGTTACTGAGAGACCAAAATGATTCATTGCTCATGGAACCCCCTAGAAGAAGCCTTTGGAGGAACCCTGGCTAAGAAAGTCTGGACTAGGCAGTAATAAATGTCTATCCCCCTTGGTGGGAGTGGAGATGACCCCATCTATAAGGATATACACTACAGTACATACACACAGCACAAGGCCGTGGTCACACTACGAGACACTGCATTTCTTCTGAATTCCACAAGGTGGTGATCTCACTTCTACCCAGACAGGAAGTGATGTCAGGTACAGACAGGAAGTTCCAGGTGAGAGGTGAGTTGGGAGGAAGTAGAGAGGAGACATTGCTGGACCTGGCATTAGAGGAGGTAATAAGATCTTATTTTATATTTACACTCAGTAACCCCCCCGTCATGTCCGTCCTCTTCCTCCATAGTCACTGTGATGTCTTTTATCTCCAGCAGATGATGATACACACATATATAGTGTGGAAACCTAGATTAACCCCTTCAGGGTCAGAACATTCCCCCACTTACAGGGTTTGAACATTTCCTTCATTTCGGAGATAAATTCTAGTAATATGTTCCTCTAAACAAACAGCACTGACAATAAATAGACATGACAATGACCATCCTGACCATACATGACCTACAAAGGGCAATCATTACAGTATGCAGCCAACACAATGATGGAGTGCCGGGGTCAGGAGTATGGAGCATAGAGCCCCTTACATTGCTGGCTGGTAGGAGAAAAACATTCCCGGCCCGCCATGAAGAAAATGTCCGATTATTGGTGTTGGAGGGAGGAAAACGGTGTGTGTTCCCGTGTATTTGTTCGTGTTCCGTTTTTTGCAGCCCATTCATTTTGATGTGGACATTTCATATTTCTTTTCATATTTCTTCATATGGGCTCACAATATCTAATTCTGGTTGCCTTAGATGACCCAATGCTATAGGAATATCATTGTAAACTGAACAGGATGGGATAGCTCCTTAAAAGGTGAAACCAATCCCCAAACATTTGCGATTGGTCAAATCCTACCAGATCGTCCTGTATATACTAAAGTATTCCATGCAGTACTTCTGAAAACATGCCGACCCAAACCTCAGAACCTTTGAGGCCAGATCACACCAAAACACAGCGCAGGAAAGACGCATTCCATGCACTTCTCCCACACCACATGTGTTTGTGAGATGTGTTTGTGGCGCCATTAACGATTTATTGGCACCCGCATATTCTGGCAACGGTGTGCGAAAGGCACAAGGAATGCGCCTTTCCTGCCCTGTGTTTTGGTGTAAACTGGCCCTGAAGGGTCTCTGGCGGAAGTAGAAGAGCTGAGAGACTGTGAAGATAATGAATAGTGGATGGATTCTAGGGGCCCCTTAAGGGGTACTGGAGTTGAAGGGGGGGGCAGTGTAGCTGAGAATTCTGGGGCCCTTGACAGGTTTAGCAGGCAGCAGGTCTCTGAGGGAAGAGGAGGTTGTAGGGCTCTGGTGGACTCTGAGGTAGGAAGGGTGGGCTCTTGGTCTGTAATGGTACTTCCATCTTAAATCGCTTTTCAGATTTCCTTATAGAACTGTTATAAAATGAAGGCAACCTTCACCTTCTTACCATCTCACTAGGTAATTAAAATGTTCCTGGATACCAAGTGTAATGAAGAAGGGCAGTCCTTCACCTCTTGGTGGGTGGTCATTCTTAGAGGAGGTCTGTTTGTCTGGCCTCACCTGATGGGTGGCCAGGGGGGTCAGTGCTGTGCATATGGTGGTGGTGGTGGTGGTGGGGGGGTAAGTTCAATACCTTTCCATGACACAGGCTCTGGCAGTGCCCAGGGCTGGAATTCAGAACACCAGAACCCACTGCCACTCTCTACAATGTCCTGGATGCTTTGAAACCAATAAAGTAGACCTCTCGCCCCCTGATGTCCTCCTCTTACCCACACTGGGATGTGATTGGTGGGAAGAGAGCAGAATCCTCCCCCACAGCTCTCCACTCCACCAGCACCATCCTCCTGCCATCCAATCCATTCCCTTCTCTGACTGCAGAGAGTGACAGTGACTTCACTTCTATCAGTCAGCAGGCTGCCGGAAATTGGAGCCTTGAAGCCGGAGACAATTCTGACAGTTATCCTGATTAGCAAGTCAAAAAAAGGATGGTATTTATCATTCCTTGTCTGCAGATCTAAAGCTAATCAAAACCAGTTCAGAAACAAAACAAACTCAACAGAGAGAAGGGAATTTCAGAAGGCCAAAATGGTCCAGGAACCTGGAAAATGTATCAAATTATAGTTTGATCTTACACAGACCTGACTGGAGAGGTGAGGGGGATTCTGGGAGGTGACATGACATCACTCTTATCTCTATTAATAAAACAAAGACCTGACCAGAAAGGGGAGGAGGATTCTGGGAGGATCTCATATTATTGCCCTTATTCTTTCAGAGTTTTCCTCCAAATTCTGGGACATTATCCATGGAGGACTTGGAGTCTTTAGAAGGACACAAGGATCTCTACAAGGACGTCATGATGGAGAATCAGCCGCCCCTCACATCACCGGGTAAGAGGAGACTTTATTGTAAAGGAGAGAGCAGTACGGAGGGTCCACCTAGATCCCCCATCATCTGATAAACACATAGAAACAATGTATTCAGTCAGTGTGTGTGTTTCCTACAGATGGATCCAGTAATGGGAACCCACCAGAGAGATGTCCCCGTCCTCTGTATTCCCGGGATTCCACACAGGAAGGTCACACCATCCCTCACCATCATCAGGTAGATGAGTAGCAATTAATGATAGTTACGATAAATATATATATATATATATATATATATATATATATATACAAGCTTGTGTGTTACAATTAATATTTTATTATATATTCAGGTTGGAAACCTCGGGGATTATAATGTTAAAAAAGAGTATAAAGAGGAGGATGAGGAGTATGGTGTGATGGAGGAGTTTTCAGGACACAAGTATTTGATGGATTCCACACAGGAAGGTCACACCATCCCTCACCATCATCAGGTAGATGAGGAACAATCACTGATAGTATCATTAGGATCTGTACATTATCTGCATTGTTACAATTGATGGCATGTTTATTATATATTCAGAGTGGAAACCTTGGAGATTGTAAAGTTGAGGTTAAATCAGAAGAAGAAGAGACGTATGTGAGGGATGATCAGCAGTCTATGGAGGAGGATGGAATAACAGGGACATTTATAGAGGAGGACACTCCTACAGAGATCAGCACAGGTGGGTCAATAACACTAAATCCATTCCTCCACCTATACTGCTCACTGATTGGTCCAGAATAGGTCAAGGACTGGGTGATATCAGCCTGTAATACCCTGGTCACTTTCCTGAAGCTCAAAAAATGTTGATTTTCACCATAGTCATTGCTCAACGTATGCACCTGAGGCATGTGTCTTGGGTCTTCTGCCCCATGCCCAGGTCTAGCAAGATCTCTGACAGAACAATTCTCCCCGGGTTACTTGCTCTGTTGTCTGCTGGCAGTGCCGGGTGGAGGGATATGTCTCAGACCCAAGTCACTGAGTGCAGTCTCAGGAGATGGGAGGCAGCGGTGTGGGACCTCTGCAACTTGTCTCCAGTAAACATTTAATCCACCACTGATTACCAAATACCAATATTATGAGTCCTGACTCTTACATTATATAATTTATATTACATACTCCTGACCCCTGCACTATATACTCCATGTTGTAGATTACATAATTCTGATACTATATAGTCCTATCTGTTGTATCCTTTACAATATGTTGTACATTACATACTCCTGACTTCTGCTCTCTACCCTCTACCCTCTGCTATATATACACATAATATGTATTCTCTTTTGTTACACCCATTTCCTACCAGCTGGACATTTTATATCTGATGATTTGATTGGAGCACAGACTTTTACATGTTGATAATAATGTGATAACATCCTCCAACTTTGGAACCTTAAACAGAAAGTGATAATGAGGGAGGAGTCAATAATCCAATGATGGTTGTCTTCAGGATCAGTCCAGACTTCATCTTGGTTGTTCTCCCCCCATCCTCACTCTCTGACCTCTGGTGGGGCTCAGCCCCGCTGTTATTCATGACTAAATCATGGACTGAATAAGGAAGTGCAGGACTTCTTGTGTTGGGAAGATGGCAATGAGTGATAGAGGGGGTGGGGACACTCGTCCTATAATCCCCTCATCACTGTCACTCCTATAAAAGACAGTTCTCGTTGTTTCCTCACTCTCTGACTAAGGTCCATGAATAAAGAAATGAACTGGTAGGAGATCAGAGGACCCATTTACTAGTTACCTTGAGGGGGAAATTGTAAGATCCTCAGAGACAAAGCTGCCTGATGTGGGCGGAGTCCTGGTTTAGGGGAACCAATCAGCTCATGTCTAGTAATAATCTTTGTATTTCTATTTTAGTAGATGGACGGGAGATGAGGAAAACCTCAGAGGATTGTCTCACTTTGTCTCCAGACTGTAAAGTAGAAGATGAGGACATCACACAGTATAGTCCAGGAGAAAACCCGACTACCTCAAATGTCCATCCGGCACCACACAGTGTAGATGGACCATCGTATTCCTCTTATCCTGAGGAACCTCAAACTGTGCGGGACGGTGCCGAACCATCGTATTCCTCTTATCCTGAGGAACCTCAGACTGTGCGGGACGGTGCCGGACCATCGTATTCCTCTTATCCTGAGGAACCTCAGACTGTGCGGGACGGTGCCGGACCATCGTATTCCTCTTATCCTGAGGAACCTCAGACTGTGAGGGACGGTGCCGGACCATCGTATTCCTCTTATCCTGAGGAACCTCAGACTGTGCGGGACGGTGCCGGACCATCGTATTCCTCTTATCCTGAGGAACCTCAGACTGTGGGGGATGGTGCCGTCCTTCCAACACATAAGAGGTTTTCCTGTACTGAGTGCGGGAAGTGTTTCCATTCTAAGTCTAGTCTTAATGTACATAAAAAAATTCATACAGGTGAGAAGCCGTATTCCTGTCCTGAGTGCGGGAAATGTTTTTCGCAGAATTCACATCTTTACATACATCAGAGGTCTCACACGGGTGAGAAGCCGTATTCCTGTCCTGAGTGTGGGAAACGTTTTTCGCAGAATTCAAATCTTTACATACATCAGAGGTCTCACACGGGTGAGAAGCCGTATTCATGTTCTGAGTGCGGGAAATGTTTTTCAGCTAAGTCCAAACTTTATGCTCATCAGAGATTGCACACGGGTGAGAAGCCGTATTCCTGTCCTGAATGCGGGAAATGTTTTTCAGTTAAGTTGCATCTCGACACACATCGGATGTCGCACACGGGTGACAAGCCGTATTCCTGTCCTGAGTGCGGGAAATGTTTTTCAGTTAAGTTGCATTTTGACACACATCAGAAATCTCACATGGGTGAGAAGCCATATTCCTGTTCTGAGTGCGGGAAATGTTTTTCAGCTAAGTCCAGTCTTTCCTATCATCAGAGGTCTCACACGGGTGATAAGCCGTATTCCTGTTCTGAGTGCGGGAAATGTTTTTCAGGAAAGTCTGGTCTTTACATGCATCAGACATTGCACACAGGTGAGAAGCCGTATTCCTGTCCTGAGTGCGGGAAATGTTTTTCACAGAAGTCCACTCTTTACAGACATCAGAGGTCTCACGCAGGTGAGAAGCCATATTCCTGTTCTGAGTGCGGGAAATGTTTTTCAACTAAGTCCAAACTTTATGCTCATCAGACATCACACACGGGTGAGAAGCCGTATTCCTGTCCTGAGTGTGGGAAATGTTTTTCAGCTCAGTCCAATCTTTATGCTCATCAGAGATCACACATGGGTGAGAAGCCGTATTCCTGTTCTGAGTGCGGGAAATGTTTTTCAGTTAAGTCCAGTCTTTCCCATCATCAGAGGTCTCACACGGGTGAGAAGCCGTATTCCTGTCCTGAGTGCGGGAAATGTTTTTCAGTTAAGTCCAGTCTTTCCTATCATCAGAGGTCTCACACGGGTGAGAAGCCGTATTCCTGTTCTGAGTGTGGGAAATGTTTTTCAGCTAAGTCCAGTCTTTATACTCATCAGAGATCTCACACGGGGGAGGAGACACGTTCCTGTCATGAGTGAGGGAAATGTTCCTCATTGAAGTCCTGTCTTCCTGTACATCAGGGGTCCCACACAACCCTCAAGGTGTATTAGTGCCTTGAGTGCGGGAAATGTCTTCTATATGAATGTTGCTGGACATGTGGGAAGAAGCACACCCTGATATACATACAAAATAAGCTGCACTAAGGTAATTGAAGAGAGCAAATTGCTCACAGTGAGTACATAGCCAAGAAAATTAGTGAGAAAATATGTAACAGAAAATTGTATATAAATATGGATTGTACAACTAATTTCAATTAAGTACAAAAAATGTGATCCAATGCAAAGTCCAAAAACTGAAAATCAAATAAAAGAATTCCAATGAAATAATTTGGTGATTTCAATAAGTCTTCCACACCATCCAACACCTTAAAGTGATTTTGTGACTTAACACCACCACCAATGGCTGAAGGGCTTGCTTACCAGATCGAATGGACCTCTCATTACAAAAGGTCATAAACGCCTATGGCTCCATACCCAGCCAGGGCCTTTATCCGGTCCGTCTCACCAACAGGGAACATCAGTCCTCCTCATCGGTGGTCATAGAAGTGCCGGAAAAATTAAAAGAGACTCCGCATAAGAGTAAAATCCTTACACTTTATTGCTCTTAAAAATACAATGACGGGGGGTATTGTAGTAAAACCACCTAAATTTGCATGTGCAACTGGCACACATACAAAAAAAAACATTATCTGGGACACGAGTGTAGCAGTGACGTCAGCGTGTCGATCCGCACTACGTGTTTCGTCATACGTTTGATGTCGTCCAGGGGCACCTTTTTTACCAGTGTATTTTTAAAAGCAATAAAGTGTGAGGGTTTTACTCTCTGCGGAGTCTCTTTTAATTTTTCGGGCATCTGTAGGGTTCAATATTGAGTTGGCCCACACTTTGCAGCTTCAACTCTTTTTGGAAGGCTGTCCACAAGGTTTAGGAATGTGTCTATGGAAATGTTTGACCATTCTTCCAGAAGCGCACTTATGAGATCAGGCACTGATGTTGGAGAAGAAGGCCTGGCTCGCAGTCTCCGCTCTAAATTATCCCAAAGGTGTTCTATGGGGTTGAGGTTAGGACCTTGCCTTGTGCACTGGTGAGCAGTCATGCTGGAACAGGAAGGGGCCATCTCCAAACTGTTCTCACAAAGTTGGGAGCATGAAATTGTCCAAAATGTCTTGGTATGCTGACGCCTTAAGAGTTCCCTTCAGAGGAACTAAGGGGTCAAGCCCAACCCCTGAAAAACAACCCCACACTATAATCCCCCGCCCACCAAATGATTGGATCCAGTGCACAAAGCAAGGTCCCTAAAGACATGGATGAGTGAGTTTGGGGTGGAGGAACTTGACTGGCCTGACCTCAACCCGATAGAACACCTTTGGGATGAATTAGAGCGGAGACTGCGAGCCAGGCCTTCTCGTTCAACATCAGTGCCTGACCTCACAAATGTGCTTCTGGAAGAATGGTCAAACATTCCCATAGACACACTCCTAAACCTTGTGGACGGCCTTCCCAGAAGAGTTGAAGCTTTTATAGCTAAAAAGGGTGGGCCAACTCAATATCAAACCCTATGGACTAAGACTGGGATGCCATTAAAGTTCATGTGTGTGTAAAGGCAGGTGTCCCAATACTTTTGGTAACATAGCGTATGTGTATTACATGTGTTTCTCAACTGCCCTACAGTGGCTTGGGTTAATGACTGTGCTCTTGGAATACAATTGTCTCCTAGTTGTCCAATAGTGGCTGAGGGTAAAGACTACAAATAATGCTGTTCCCAGTAGGAACCGCTGCAGAAAAATTTTGCTTTAGTTGAAAATAAATGCTTTGCTATTTCCACCAAGGGGACATAGAGCTCCTGCCAGAAGATAGTTGCTACTGAACCATTGAAGACTGACATTATTCCGGAGGGAGTACAGCCTAGGATTCACTTTTGATGCCGGTGTACATAGAGAAGTTGTCCTCCAAATTGTTGCTGAATTCAGTTTTGGGCATCCTGTAACCCTTCATCCCTATCCAAGTTGTATTCCCTCAATAAAATATAAAAACAAGCCCAAGGACTGGTTTCTGTGTCTGGATGCAAGTTGGAAAATGCATGTTGTCTGGCTGGGCAGGAAAAGGGGGTCCCAAAATTCAGTTGCTCTACACTTGTACACAATTTTCCCCTTAAAGCAAAACTCCACTCAAAAGGGGAATTTGAACTCTATGTCCCCCCACCCTTCTTTTCAGTAAATGCCACTTTTTTGGGGAGGAGCGGGTGGCGGGCTCTGCATACTGGAGGGGAGCTCTGTGTACTGGGGGTGGGAGGAGGGGGAGCTCTGTATACTGGAGGGGGGGGTGAGGTGGAGTACTGCTGTATACTAGGGGGAGAGGAAGGAGTTCTGTACTTGGGGGGATCTCTGTGTACTGGATGGAGAGAGAGGAAGGGGAGCTCTGTACTTGGGTGGTGGGAAGCTTTGTATATTGGGGGTTTGCAGGAAGCAGAGCTCTTTGTACGGGGGGGGGGGGAGAAGGAGGGGAGAGCTCTAAACTTAGAGGGGCTCTGCATGCTGTGGTGGGGGGCTCTTAGCATTGCAGAGTGGAAAGAGAGGAAGCTCTATACTTGGTGGTGGGGGGGGGGGGGTGAGAAGCTCTGTGTACTGGGAGGGGGGTGGGTCTGTGTCCTGGAGGAGATGAGGTAAAGGGGAGCTCTGTGCACTTGGGGGCGAGGGGTGAGGAAGAAGGGGGAGGCTTTACACTTCCACAAAAGATATATATATATATATAAATATATATATATACAAATTACCAGGGGGGCCGTAATAAACCGGAACATGGGCCGGACTTTGGACATGCCTGGAGTAGAGTATTAGAACCTTGACATTTATATGGACACTAATAAGGATGACCGTTTAGGGCGTTTGAACATGACAGCTTCTGATTGTCAATGGTTGCTAAGGAAGCAGCCGCTGCTTCCACCCACTGCATCCTTAGTAACCACTGACGTCACCCAGCCCATTCACTTATATGGCTGGGAATCCATGACCACATAAGCAACTGGGGAATAGATCATTACACCATTGTCCAGGACTGGTGCAAGGATTTTTGACACCCTAGGCGAAACCTCATTTTAATGCCCCATTGGCTCCACCCCTGACTCCACTTCCTCTAGCGCTGGCTCCAGTGCTGCACTGCACCTCTAATTACACTGCCGGTCGGACTGAGTTAGTTACATGCTGCAGCTTGCAGAGCATGCAGACGCAGAGAGAAACCAGCGGCCGGGCGCCCCTAGGCAGCAGGGCGCCCTAGGCGGCTGCCTAGTGGTAGCACCGGCCCTGCCATTGCCTGAATATGACCACATAGCCATGTTTGAGCACAAATTTCACCACTATATCTGATGAAACCTCGGGGAAAACTGAGTGCGAAGCTGCCACATTTAGCAGTCGGTTGGTGGTTGAAGCGGCCAATTTATTTCAGCCGTTCACCGACCCCCCAAACAAGCCAAATTCTGTCCAAATATGAGTTCAGTCCAAACCCGGGTCTCATTTCATGTGGTCTGTTTATTGGTCTCTTACATTAGTTACCAATAGTTGAAGGATCTCCTTATATCAGTAGTCGGTGGGAGAAGGACATTCTTACATCTTCATGAAATGGTTGTTACTGAGAGACGAAAATGATTCATTGCTCATGGAACCCCCTAGAACAGGGACATGCAATTAGCAGACCTCCAGCTGTTGCAAAACTACAAGTCCTATCATGCCTCTGCCTCTGCCAGTCATGCTTGTGGCTGTCAGAGTCTTGCTATGCCTCTTGGGACGTGTAGTTCTGCAACAGCTGGAGGTCCGCTAATTGCATATCCCTGCCCTAGAAGAAACCTTTGGAGGAACCCTGACTAAGAAAGTCTGGACTAGGCAGTAATATATTTCTATCCCCCTTGGTAGGAGTGGAGATGACCCCATCTATAAGGATATACAGTACATACACACACAGCACAAGGCTGTGTTCAGGCTACGAGACACTGCATTTCCTCTGACATCCACAAGGTGGTGATCTCACTTCCACCCAGACAGGAAGTGATGTCAGGTATAGACAGGAAGTTCCGGGTGAGAGGTGAGTTGGGAGGAAGTAGAGAGGAGACATTGCTGGACCTGGCAACAGAGGAGGTAATAAGATCTTATTTTTTATTTACACCCAGTAACCCCCCCGTCATGTCCGTCCTCTTCCTCCATAGTCACTGTGATGTCTTTTATCTCCAACAGATGATGATACACACATATATAAGGTGGAAACCTAGATTAACCCCTTCAGGGTCAGAACATTCCCCAACTTACCGGGCCGGAACATTCTCTTCATTTTGTAGTTAAATTCTAGGAATATGTTCCTCTAAACAAACAACACTGACAATAAATAGACAAGACAATGACCATCCTGACCATACATGGCCTACAAAGGGCAATTATTACTAAGGATAGGCTCGGCGTGTTCGCACACTGCACGTGCAGAGCCCGCCAGGAAGTCGGCACGGCGCTGGGCTAATCACAGGCAGTGAGACATTTCCCGATCTCTGCAGCCGCACATCGGGAAATTGTCTCGCTGCCTGTGATTAGAGCAGCGCAGTGCTGACTTCCTGGCGGGCTCTGCACGTGGAGTGTGCGAACATGCCCGAGCCCATCCTTAATTATTACAATATGCAGCCAACACAATGATGGGAGTGCAGGGGTCAGGATTATGGAGCATAGAGCCTCTTACATTGCTGGCTGGTAGGAGGAAAACATTCCCCAGCCCGCCATGAAGAAAATGTCAGATTATTGGTGTTGGAGGGAGGAAAAACGTGTGTGTTCCTGTGTATTTGTGCGTGTTCCGTTTTTGGCAGCCCATTCATTTTGATGTGGACATTTCATATTTCTTTAGTATTATTGGCTCACAATATCTAATTCTGGTTGCCTTAGATGACCCAATTCTATAGGAATATCATTGTAAACTGAACAGGATGGGATTTGACTCTGACCTCTCCTTCAGCCCCCATATCCAATCACTGGCTAAATCCTGCCGCCTTAATCTCCGCAACATCTCCAGAATTCCACCCTTCCTGACTAATGACACCACAAAGCAACTTATTCACTCCTTGATTATTTCCCGCCTCGACTACTGCAACTCTCTCCTTAATGGCCTACCCTTAAGCAGGCTCCTCCCCCCTTCAGTCTATTATGAATGCTGCTGCTAGACTAATACACCTCACTAATCGATCCGTGACTGCTGCTCCTCTCTGCCAATCCCTTCACTGGCTTCCCCTACCCCACCGTGTAAAATTCAAAATGCTAACCACAACATACAAGGCCATTCACAACATCGCCCCCATCTACATCACCAACCTCATCTGCAGATATCGCCCAAATCGCCCCCTCCGCTCCTCCCAGGGCCTCCTGCTCTCTAGCTCCCTTGTTACCTCCTCCCATGCTCGCCTTCAGGACTTCTCCAGAGCCTCTCCCATTCTCTGGAATTCCCTGCCCCAGTATGTCCGATCAGCCCCTACCCTGTCCACCTTTAGGAGATTCCTGAAAACTCATTTATTCAGGGAAGCCTATCCCACACCCACATAACTGTCCCTGAGCCACCCCCCATCAAATCATTCTCTGCAGCTATTACCTTTTGTACCACCACCCCCTCCCTTTAGAATGTAAGCTCTATGAGCCGGGCCCTCCTGTACCTTTTGTATTGAACTGTACTGTAATTGTGTTGTCCCCCTTATACATTGTAAAGCGCTGCGTAAACTGTTGGCGCTATACAAATCTTGTATAATAATAATAGCTCCTTAAAAGGTGATACCACTCCCCAAACAGTTGAGATTGGTCAAATCCTACCGGATCGTCCTGTATACTACAGCTAAAACATGGAATAATCAGTCTCGTCTCAGGGCTGCCTAAATGCACGTCCCTGATTTTGATCATCTGTGCCAAGCCGCAATAGAAACGGGTGGGACTCCTTGGGGAAGCAATTATAGTTACGTATTCTTGTTACATTTTACAATATTTTTACATCTGTTATCTGTATCTGTCATTACTTCATTAAATGTTATACCTACAAGTGTTTATGTGATCTCTCTTTGCACGTCTCAACTAAAACCCAGAAATCATAAACTATCATGTAACCATGATATCAAACTATCATGAACCATTTCAATGGGTTCCCAATTTATGGAAACAAGCAAAAAGTATTCCATGCAGTACTTCTGAAAACATGCCACCCCAAACCTCAGAACCTTCGAGGCCAGATCACACCAAAACACGGTGCAGGAAAGACGCATTCCATGCACTTCTCCCACACCACATGTGTTTGTGAGATGTGTTTGGGGTGCCATTAACAATTTATTGACACCCACACATTTTTGCAACGGTGTGCGAAAGGCACAAGGAATGCGCCTTTCCTGCCCCATGTTTTGGTGTAAACTGGCCCTGAAGGGTCTCTGGCGGAAGTAGAAGAGCTGAGAGACTGTGAAGATAATACATAGCGGATGGATTCTAGGGGCCCCTTAAGGGGTACTGGAGTTGAAGGGGGGGCAGTGTAGCTGAGAATTTTGGGGCCCTTGACAGGGTTAGCAGGCAGCAGGTCTCTGAGGGAAAAGGGTAGCAAGTCAAAAAAAGGATGGTATTTATCATTCGTTGTCTGCAGATCTAAAGCTAAGCAAAACCAGTTCAGAAACAAATCAAACTCAACAGAGAGAAGGGAATTTCAGAAGGCCAAAATGGTCCAGGAACCTGGAAAATGTAGCAAATTATAGTTTGATCTATTAGTTCTTAAATGTACAACAACCCTCCTATTAATCCCCCTCACATCCACATCCTGATATTGTGTGACCAATACCATCCAAATAATGCTTATTTTCTTTTACCAAAGTTATCTGTCAACATGGAGACCTGTATAGATCAAATAACGACACCAATGAGTGAGAAGATACTAAACTTCAACTTAGAGATCATCTACCTGCTGACCGGAGAGGTGAGGAGGATTCTGGGAGGTCACATGACATCACTCTTATCTCTATTAATAAAACACAGACCTGACCGGAGAGGTGAGGAGGATTCTGGGAGGTCACATGACATCAATCTTATCTCTATTAATAAAACACAGACCTGACCGGAGGGGTGAGGAGGATTCTGGGAGGTCACATGACATCAATCTTATCTCTATTAATAAAACAGACCTGACCGGAGAGGTGAGGAGGATTCTGGGAGGTCACATGACATCAATCTTATCTCTATTAATAAAACACAGACCTGACCGGAGAGGTGAGGAGGGTTCTTGGAAGATCTAATAATATTACCCTCGTTCTTTCAGAGTTTTTCTCCTGTAAAGTCTGGTGACAAGGTGACCATCACTATCTCTCTATTTCACCTAAAACCTGAAAGACACAACATGCAGAAGATTCTAGAAGTCACCAAGAAGATGATGGAGCTGCTGACAGGAGAGGTGAGACATGCTGGGAATTCTGGGACATTATCCATGGAGGACTTGGAGTCTTTAGAAGGACACAAGGATCTCTACAAGGACCTCATGATGGAGAATCAGCCGCCCCTCACATCACCGGGTAAGAGGAGACTTTATTGTAAAGGAGAGAGCAGTACGGAGGGTCCACCTAGATCCCCCATCATCTGATAAACACATAGAAACAATGTATTCAGTCAGTGTGTGTGTTTCCTACAGATGGATCCAGTAATGGGAACCCACCAGAGAGATGTCCCCGTCCTCTGTATTCCTGGGATTCCACACAGGAAGGTCACACCATCCCTCACCATCATCAGGTAGATGAGTAGCAATTATGATAGTTACGATATATATATATATATATACAAGCTTATGTGTTACAATTAATATTTTATTATATATTCAGGTTGGAAACCTCGGGGATTATAATATTATTGTTAAAAAAGAGTATAAAGAGGAGGATGAGGAGTATGGAGTGATGGAGGAGTTTTCAGGACACAAGGATTTGATGGATTCCACACAGGAAGGTCACACCATCCCTCACCATCATCAGGTAGATGAGGAACAATCACTGATAGTATCATTAGGATCTGTACATTATCTGCATTGTTACAATTGATGTCATTTTTATTATATATTCAGAGTGGAAACCTTGTAGATTGTAAATTTGAGGTTAAAGCAGAAGAAGAAGAGAGGTATGTGATGGATGATCAGCAGTCTATGGAGGAGGATGGAATAACGGGGACATTTATAGAGGAGGACACTCCTACAGAGATCAGCACAGGTGGGTCATTAACACTAAATCCATTCCTCCACCCATACTGCTCACTGATTGGTCCAGAATAGGGCGGGGACTGGGTGATATCAGCCTGTAATCCCCTGGTCACTTTCCTGAGCTGTGTTCCCCATCCTGTATTCCTGTATTTCTCTCGGATGATCTTCCTTCTCTGCAGACACAATTTACAGTCAGGTCCATAAATATTGGGACATGGACACAATTCTAATCTTTTTGGCTCTATACACCACCACAATGGATTTGAAATGAAACTAACAAAATGTGCTTTAACTGCAGACTTCCAGTTTTAATTTGAGGGTATTTACACCCAAATCAGGTGAATGGTGTAGGAACTACAACTGTTTGTATATGTGCCTCCCACATTTTAAGGGACCAAAAGTAATGGGACAATTGGCTGCTCAGCTGTTCCATGGCCAGGTATGTGTTATTCCCTCATTATCCCATTTACAAGGAGCAGATAAAAGGTCCAGAGTTCATTTCAAGTGTGCTATTTGCATTTGGAATCTGTTGCTGTCAACTCTCAATACGAGATCCAAAGAGCTGTCACTATCAGTGAAGCAAGCCATCATTAGGCTGAAAAAACAAAACAAACCCATCAGAGAGATAGCAAAAACATTAGGTGTGGCCAAATCAACTGTTTGGAACATCCTTAAAAAGAAAGAACGCACCGGTGAGCTCAGCAACACCAAAAGACCCGGAAAATAACTGTGGTGGATGACCGAACAATTCTTTCCCTGGTGAAGAAAACACCCTTCACAACAGTTGGCCAGATCAAGAACACTCTCCAGGAGGTAGGTGTATGTGTTTCAAAGTCAACAATCAAGAGAAGACTTCACCAGAGTGAATACAGAGGGTTCACCACAAGATGTAAACCATTGGTAAGCCTCAAAAACAGGAGGGCCAGATTAGAGTTTGCCAAACAACATCTAAAAAAGCCTTCATAGTTCTGGAAAAACATCCTATGGACAGATGAGACCAAGATCAACTTGTACCAGAGTGATGGGAAGAGAAGAGTATGAAGAAGGAAATGACCTGCTCATGATCCAAAGCATACCACCTCATCAGTGAAGCATGGTGGTGGTAGTGTCATGGCGTGGGCATGTATGGATGCCAATGGAACTGGTTCTCTTGTATTTATTGATGATGTGACTGCTGAAAAAAGCAGCAGGATGAATTCTGAAGTGTTTCGGGCAATATTATCTGCTCATATTCAGCAAAATGCTTCAGAACTCATTGAACGGCGCTTCACAGTGCAGATGGACAATGACCCGAAGCATACTGCGAAAGCAACCAAAGAGTTTTTTAAGGGAAAGAAGTGGAATGTTATGCAATGGCCAAATCAATCACCTGACCTGAATCCGATTGAGCATGCATTTCACTTGCTGAAGACAAAACTGAAGGGAAAATGCCCCAAGAACAAGCAGGAACTGAAGACAAGTTGCAGTAGAGGCCTGGCAGAACATCACCAGGGATGAAACCCAGAGTCTGGTGATGTCTATGCGTTCCAGACTTCAGGCTGTAATTGACTGCAAAGGTTTTGCAACCAAGTATTAAAAAGTGAAAGTTTGATGGATGATTGTTAATCTGTCCCATTACTTTTTGTCCCTTAAAAAGTGGGAGGCACATATACAAACTGTTGTAATTCCTACACCGCTCACCCGATTTGGATGTAAATACCCTCAAATTAAAGCTGAAAGTCTGCAGTTAAAGCACATCTTGTTTGTTTCATTTCAAATCCATTGTGGTGGTGTATAGAGCCAAAAAGATTAGAATTGTGTCGATGTCCCAATATTTATGGACCTGACTATGTATCTAGACTGGATTTATGGAGATTCTGGGGGACTTTTGTTACACCCATTTCCTACCAGCTGGACATTTTATATCTGATGATTTGATTGGAGCACAGACTTTTACATGGTGATAATAATGTGATAACACCCTCCAAATGTAGAACCTTAAACAGAAAGTGATAATGAGGGAGGAGTCAATAACCCAATGATGGTGGTCTTCAGGATCAGTCCAGTCTTCATCTTGGTTGTTCTCTCCCATCCTCACTCTCTGACCTCTGGTGGGGCTCAGCCCCGCTGTTATTCATGACTAAATCATGGACTAAATAAGGAGGTGCAGGACTTCTTGTGTTGGGAAGATGGCAATGAGTGATAGAAGGGGTGGGGACACTCGTCCTATAATCCCCTCATCACTGTCACTCCTATAAAAGACAGTTCTCGTTGTTTCCTCACTCTCTGACTAAGGTCCATGAATAAAGAAATGAACTGGTAGGAGATCAGAGGACCCATTTACTAGTTACCTTGAGGGGGGAATTGGAAGATCCTCAGAGACAAAGCTGCCTGATGTGGGCGGAGTCCTGGTTTAGGGGAACCAATCTGCTCATGTCTAGTAATAATCTTTGTATTTCTATTTTAGTAGATGGACGGGAGATGAGGAAAACCTCAGAGGATTGTCTCACTTTGTCTCCAGACTGTAAAGTAGAAGATGAGGACATCACACAGTATAGTCCAGGAGAAAACCCGACTACCTCAAATGTCCATCCGGCACCACACAGTGTAGATGGACCATCGTATTCCTCTTATCCTGAGGAACCTCAGACTGTGCGGGACGGTGCCGGACCATCGTATTCCTCTTATCCTGAGGAACCTCAGACTGTGTGGGACGGTGCCGGACCATCGTATTCCTCTTATCCTGAGGAACCTCAGACTGTGCGGGACGGTGCCGGACCATCGTATTCCTCTTATCCTGAGGAACCTCAGACTGTGAGGGACGGTGCCGGACCATCGTATTCCTCTTATCCTGTGGAACCTCAGACTGTGAGGGACGGTGCCGGACCATCGTATTCCTCTTATCCTGAGGAACCTCAGACTGTGAGGGACAGTGCCGGACCATCGTATTCCTCTTATCCTGAGGAACCTCAAACTGTGCGGGACGGTGCCGTCCTTCCAACAGATACGAGGTTTTTCTGTACTGAGTGCGGGAAGTGTTTCCATTTTAAATCTGATTATAATGTGCATAAAAGATCTCACACAAGTGAGAAGCCACATTCTTGTCCTGAGTGCGGGAAATGTTTTTCAGATAAGTCCAATCTTTACAGGCATCTGAGATCTCACTTGGGGGATAAGCCATATTCCTGTCCTGAGTGTGGGAAAAGTTTTTCGCGGAAGCTCACTCTTTATATACATCAGAGGTCTCATACAGGGGAAAAACCATATTCCTGTTCTGAGTGTGGGAAATGTTTCTCAGACAAGTCCTCTTATTCTAGTCATCAGAGATTGCACACGGGTGAGAAGCCGTATTCCTGTTCTGAGTGCGGAAAATGTTTTGTAGTAAAATCAAATCTTGTCAAACATCAAAGGTCTCACACAGGGGAAAAGCCGTATTCCTGTCCGGAATGTGGGAAATGTTTTTCAGGAAAGTCCGGTCTTTTCATGCATCAGACATTGCACACAGGTGAGAAGCCGTATTCCTGTCCTGAGTGCGGGAAATGTTTTTCACAGAAGCCCACTCTTTACAGACATCAGAGGTCTCACACAGGGGAGAAGCCGTATTCCTGTGCTGAGTGCGGGAAATGTTTTTCAGTGAAGTCACATCTTAACAGACATCAGAGATCGCACAAAGGGGAGAAGCTGTATTCCTGTCCTGAGTGCGGAAAATGCTTTTCACAGAAGTCCCATCTTTACACACATCAGAAACTGCACATGGGCGAGAAGCCATATTCCTGTGCTGAGTGCGGGAAATGTTTCTCCCAGAAGTCCAATCTTTACACACATCAGAGATTGCATACGGGGGAGAAGCCGTATTCCTGTCCGGAGTGCGGGAAATGTTTTTCAGATAAGTCCTCTCATAATAGACATCAGAGATTGCACATGGGGGAAAAAACACTTTCGTGTCCTGAGTGAGGGAATTGTTCCTCACTGAAGTCCTGTCTTCCTGTACATCAGGGGTCCCACACAACCCTCGAGGTGTATTAGTGCCTTGAGTGTGGGAAATGTCTTGTATATGAATGTTGCTGGATATGTGGGGAAGAAGCACACCCTGATATACACCTCAGATATACTCCATGGCTGATCTTCATCATGGAAGAAACAGTTCATAGACCTCAACCATAGCCTGACCTTTTGACAAAGATGTCCTATGGAATGAATGATACAACAGTGCCATCTAGAGGTTGGATTGGTAAATGTTTCTTGCATTGAAGCATAGTATTGAGAAAGGGGCCACACCAATGTGGGGATAATAAAATGTAATTTCCAAATAAAAAGGCAACAACATAAACAGTTGATAAGGAGATCAGAGATCACCAAAGACATGGATGAAGTGTTGTACCGTGTTGGCCATTGATAGCAGGAGAAAAATAAAAATGGAGTCCTTACTTTTCGTAGTTTGAGTCGATTTTGTGGTGGAAGATTTCACAAACACTTAATGGTCTATTTTTTTAAATATTAGTAGAGCGTATGTGACAATGTGATGAATGTTGGTTTCATACAATGATTTCCTATGATCTTTGGCTCCATCCAGTGATCATGAACCTGTAGTGCTCTATTTATTCTGAGTGAGGCATTTCAGGACAAATACCTCATTATGGCCACTAGATGCCGCTGACAATCATAGGAAATCACTGTGTAAATAAAGTACAGCCAGAATTTACCATGGGTGGGGTCCTACCACTGAGCTTTTTCGCTAGAGGTGAGGATATGGATTATTTACCTCCCTTGTTCTTCATTGTGATGGTGACCCGAAGTGCACATCTGGGCCTGGTATGTATTTTTGGGGGGAGGGGACACCAAACTGTTCTTTTTTTTTTTTTGCAGACTTATGTCTGTGGAATGTTTTATGATATCTATTAAAACACTAGACTTCTCATTTTTGGTCTGGAAATTCACCGCATTACTCAGAAACTCACCGACCATGTACTCTCTCTGGTCCCGGTCTATATTGCCACTTTTAGTTAAAGCGGGGGGTCCACCCACACCGCCAAAAAAAAAAAAAATATTAAAAGCCAGCAGCTACAAATACTGCAGCTGCTGACTTTTAATACATGGCCACTTACCTGTCCAGGGCGCCCGCGACGTCGGCAGGCGACGCCGAGAACCCGCTCGGTTCTCGGCAGCTGCCGCCGCCATCCTAGGTGAGGGAATCAGGAAGTGAAGCGTTGCGGCTTCACTTCCCGGTTCCCTACTGCGCAAGCGCGAGTCGCGCTGCGCGTCCCAAGTGGTCCCCGCTCTCTCCTGGGAGCTGTGTGTTCCCAGCAGACAGCGCGGTGGGGACGAGAAGAGGCAAAGACTCCCATGGGTGTCTATGCCGGAAGTGGGTGCAAATACCTGTCTTAGACAGGTATCTGCACCCCCCTCCCCCCTGAAAGGTGCCAAATGTGACACCGGAGGGGGGGAGGGTTCCGAAAAGCGGAAGTTCCATTTTTGTGTGGAACTCCGCTTTAATGTGTTATGGAGTTTTGGAAACAACGGACACCCCCATCTATCGCGAATGTGAATGATTTGTGAGCTGGAGAATCTGATAGCCACCAAAAAAAAAAAGCTCTGGTTAAAAATTCCGAAAGTATTGGTTCTATTGGTTCTATGAGTTTTTATACTTGAATATCAATGAACTGAATATTGGAGATCCCAAAATCCTCTGGTTCTAGTAGATCTGGATCTGGTTGTCTTGTCCCAGCTTGGAGAGAAGTGGCTTTTTTTCTTTTCCCTCGTGTCTTCTCTCTCTTCCCCCTTCTTTTTACATAGCCTTATCTCTCTCTCACTCTACAGCTGTCACCTTCTAGTACAGCTTTTCTCAACCTTACTCCCCCAAAATAATTTTCAGGTCTCGGGGAACCCTTACTAATTCTTTGGGGGGGGTCAGTGGGAAAAATGTCCCTTACGTTGCTGGGAGGTAGAAATAATGAAACCCATACAGACAGCTAAAAAGATAGTTGGTATCATTCTGCTGGCTTTGCCAAGTGTCATTAGCTCCAGAACTATGTAGGCACTATCAGATGGGAGGTCAATCAGCCGAAGCTCAAGGAACCCCTAGCTACCTCTGGAGGAATTAGGGTTGCCACCTCATCCCTTTAAAAGCAAACACAAATTAATTACAGTGGAACCACAGATTGCGAGTAACGCGGTTAACGAGCGTTTCGCAATAAAACGAACTGTATTTTTAAAAATCGTAACTCGGTTTGCGAGTGTTGTCTCGCAAAACGAGCACGATTCAGGCCAAAGCGTGTGCAGTACCGTGTTTGCCCTGAGGTGGGGGGCGCCAGAGCCGTTTGGAAATGCACGGAAAGGCCCGAGGACAGCTCGGCTGACCTTGGCAAACCTCGGGAACAGAGTCTTTCCGAGGTTTGCCGAGGTGTCCTCGGGCCTTTCCGGACGTTTCCGAGGCTCTCCGGCGCCCCCCCCCCCCCCCCCCCACCTCTGGCGGCATGCGGTATTGCATGCCATTGAAGTCAGTGCGGAACAAATTATTTTCGTTTCCATTGACTTCAATGGGGAAACTCGCTTTGATATGCGAGTACTTTGGATTACGAGCCTACTCCTGGAACGGATTATGCTCGTAATCTGAGGTTCCACTGTACACAGGTTCTGTGGCTGATTAAGGTGTTAATTAAATTCACTTGGTGCCTTATCTGCATTAAATTAGCCTCAGAACGTGTGTAATTCATATGTGTTTGGGTTTAAAGGGATGAGGTGGAAACCCTAGGAGGAATCCTAAGGTTCCACGGATTTGCTGGTTGCGAATGGCTGTTCTAGTACCCTGTTTCCCCCAAAATAAGACCTAGCATGATTGTCAGTGATGGCTGCAATATAAGCCCTACCCCCAAATAAGCCCTACCCTGTTTCCCTGAAAATAAGACCTACAGGGAATTTAAGTAGGGCTTATTTGGGGGGTAGGGCTTATATTGCAGCCATCACCGACAATCACGCTAGGTCTTATTTTCAGGGAAACAGGGTAGCTCTGCCCCAACCTTTCTTATTTTTCCTATTCCCCTCACCAAATTCCACTCCGTAAAGAGTCAGCCAAGATACTATGAAGTATCAGTCAGATGCAGTTTCTCTGAGTTCCACAAGGTGGTGATTTCACCCAGACAGGAAGTCTCTATGGTAGACAGGAAGTCTCTATGGTAGACAGGAAGTGATGTCAGGTACAGACAGGAAGTTCCAGGTGAGAGGTCAGTCAGGAGGAAGTAGAGAGGAGAAATTGCTGGAAGTGGCAGCAGAGGAGGTAATAAGATCTTATTTTCTATTTACACCCAGTAACCCCCCCCCGTCATGTCCGTCCTCTTCCTCCATAGTCACTGTGACGTCTTTTATCTCCAGCAGATACTACATATACACAACGCTGTATCCTGGCCTAGGCCAACAAGGCCCAGGCCTAGGGCAGCACTTTGCAGGGGGGCAGCACGGAAATAGTCCCTGCCAGCTTGTGCTAAACTGTTAGTGTAGCGTCAGTCTTATGGAGCGGACTGGGCTGAGAGGCAAATCAAGCGGCACTGCTTCCGATATGCGGGTGGCCGGCATTCCGCAACTGTGTGTGTGTGTGTGTGGTGGGGGGGCGCGCCACTTCTAATTTTGACTGTCCTCTCATCCTGGACCACAAACCTTCCTCACTGTGCTCTATGTTTTCTTCTGCACCATTGGCATGGTTGTATCTTCTTAGTCCTCTCCATCAAATTATCAGAAATTTGTGCTTAAAGTAGAACTATGGGCAACACTTTTTTTTTTTTTCATTTTGGATAGAGTAAGGGAGGGTTAAATCCCCTGTCAGCTTATTTTTTTTACCATCCCTGTCCCATTGAAGAGATTTACCTTCACTTCCTGCCCCATAGCCAAACAGGAAGTGAGAGGAAATCTATGCAAATGAAGGGAATCAACCCCCCCCCCCCCCCCCCCCGACTCTCAGAACTAGTGTCCCTACTCAAAAATTTCAGGGCGGGTCTTAAACAGCAAGGGGTGTGGCCTTGACAGGAAGGGGTGGGTCATATTTAAATTAGGGGGTGCACGAGTTTAGTAGGCCTAGGGCAGCACAAACCTAAATACACTACTGCATATACATATAGAGAGATATACAAATGTGACTCAGATATTATTTTACCTTCACCACATTTCCTGTGACAGAAAACAGAACCCATTCCACCGTCACGTCTGTCACCCATGTAAAACGAAATGGAGGATTCAGTCATAGAAGAGCTGAGGAGAGCCGGACACCTCACAGCCATCACCTCAGAGTTCCCGCTTCACACCTCCTACACTGCCATTGGCTGCACTACCCTGACACCAACCAATCACAGGGCAGGATCACAGTCACTGGGCAGATTCTGCTCTCCACAGAGTCTCACCTCAGATCTCTCCACTGTGATTGGTGGCACTCTCTCCACAGAAACCAACCACAGGGTGGGGATCAGGATTACCACAGAGATTCACCTCAGACCTCCCCCACAGTCACACACTATTATTATTATACATTTATATAGCTCTGACATATACCACAGCGCTGTACAGAGAACACTGAGCCAGTCATACCAGTCAGAGGAGCTTACACTCTAATGTCCCCTCCCCCCACAGTCACATCAGTCTCTGTACCAGAGGGGCTTACACTCTAATGTCCCCTCCCCCCACAGTCACATCAGTCTCTGTACCAGAGGGGCTTACACTCTAATATCCCCCCCCCCCCCCCCACAGTCACACACTATTATTATTATACAATTATATAGCTCTGACATATACCGCAGCGCTGTACAGAGATCACTGAGCCAGTCACACCAGTGAAAGGAGCTTACACTCTAAGGTCCCGTCCCCCCACAGTCACATACTATTCTTATTATACATGTATATAGCTCTGACATATACCGCAGCGCTGTACAGAGATCACTGAGCCAGTTACACCAGTCAAAGGAGCTTACACTCTAATGTCCCCCCCCCCACAGTCACACACTATTATACATTTATATAGCTCTGACATATACCGCTGCGCTGTACAGAAAACACTGAGCCAGTCACACCAGTCAGAGGAACTTACACTCTAATGTCCCCTCCCCCCAAAGTCACATCAGTCTCTGTACCAGATGAGCTTACACTCTAATGTCCCCTCCCCCCACAGTCACATCAGTCTCTGTACCAGATGAGCTTACACTCTAATGTCCCCTCCCCCCACAGTCACATCAGTCTCTGTACTAGAGGGGCTTACACTCTAATGTCCCCTCCCCCCACAGTCACATCAGTCTCTGTACTAGAGGGGCTTACACTCTAATGTCCCCTCCCCCACAGTCACATCAGTCTCTGTACTAGAGGAGCTTACGCTCTAATGTCCCCTCCCCCCACAGTCACATCAGTCTCTGTACTAGAGGGGCTTACACTCTAATGTCCCCTCCCCCCCCCCACAGTCGCATCAGTCTCTGTACTAGAGGAGCTTACACTCTAATGTCCCCTCCCCCCCCCCCCCACAGTCACATCAGTCTCTGTACTAGAGGAGCTTACACTCTAATGTCCCCACCCCCCACAGTCACATCAGTCTCTGTACTAGAGGGGCTTACACTCTAATGTCCCCACCCCCCACAGTCACATCAGTCTCTGTACTAGAGGAGCTTACACTCTAATGTCCCCACCCCCCACAGTCACATCAGTCTCTGTACTAGAGGGGCTTACACTCTAATGTCCCCTCCCCCCCCCCCCCACAGTCACATCAGTCTCTGTACTAGAGGGGCTTACACTTGTCCCCTCCCCCCACAGTCACACACTATTATTATTATAATACAATTATATAGCTCTGACATATACCGCAGCGCTGTACAGAGATCACTGAGCCAGTCACATCAGTCAAAGGAGCTTACACTCTAATGTCCCCTCCCCCACAGTCACACACTATTATTATTATAATACAATTATATAGCTCTGACATATACCGCAGCGCTGTACAGAGATCACTGAGCCAGTCACATCAGTCAAAGGAGCTTACACTCTAATGTCCCCTCCCCCCACAGTCACACACTATTGTTATTATACATGTATATAGCTCTG
The DNA here is from genome assembly GCA_037952835.1 of Lithobates septentrionalis. Classification (NCBI taxonomy): domain Eukaryota; kingdom Metazoa; phylum Chordata; class Amphibia; order Anura; family Ranidae; genus Lithobates; species Lithobates septentrionalis. Next base: position 132,253 of record JBBDGP010000932.1, read on the forward strand.
ACATATACCGCAGCGCTGTACAGAGATCACTGAGCCAGTCACACCAGTCAAAGGAGCTTACACTCTAATGTCCCCTCCCCCCACAGTCACACACTATTATTATTATACATTTGTATACTAAGCTAAGCAGGGCAATAACTTCTCCGCAGGATGTGGAAACTTTGCAAGAAGATCTGAACAAATGAATGGGGGAGGGGCAACTACATGGAAAATGATGTTCAATGTAGAAAAAATGTAAAATGTATTTGGGTGGCAAAAATGTGAATGCAATCTATAGACTGGGGGGAGAACCTCTGGGGGAATCTAGGATGGAAAAGGACCTGGGGGTCCTAGTAGATGATAGGCTCAGCAATGACATGCAATGCCAAGCTGCTGCTAATAAAGCAAACAGAATATTTGGCATTAAAAAGGGGGATCAACTCCAGAGATAAAACGATAATTCTCCCGCTCTACAAGACTCTGGTCCGGCCGCACCTGGAGTATGCTGTCCAGTTCTGGGCACCAGTCCTCAGGAAGGATGTACTGGAACCGGAGAGGGTCCAGAGAAGGGCAACAAAGCTAATAAAGGGTCTGGAGGACCTCAGCTATGGGGAAAGACTGCAAGCACTGAACTTATTCTCTCTGGAGAAGAGACGCTTGAGAGGGGATATGATATTCAATGTACAAATACTATACTGGTGACCCCACAATAGGCATAAAACTTTTTAAATAAAATTAGAAGAAAAGAGGTTTAACCTTAAACTACGTAGAGGGTTCTTTACTGTAAGAGCGACAAGGGTGTGGAATTCCCTTCCACAGGCGGTGGTCTCAATCGATAGCTTCAAAAAACTATTAGATAAGCACCTGAACGACCACAACATACAGGGATATACAATGTAATACTGACACATAATCACACACATAGGTTGGACTTGATGGACTTGTGTCTTTTTTCTACCTCACCTACTATGGAATTCTCTAGTGGTTTCAGCGGGGAGCATCGGTAATCAACATAAGAGCACACACACAGGTTGGACCCGATGGACTTGGCGCCATATGGAAGAGAAATGTCACAAGGCCTGAGAAAGAAAATAATTTATTTACATAAGAAAGGTGAAGGCTACAAGGAGATCAGCAAAGGCTTTTACTTATCAGTCAGAAAACTGGAGCAAAAGTGATACAAAAATGTAAAAGATGGAACTGCAACCATCTCATGAGATGTCCAGGCCGTCCACGGAAGTTATCACCTCGACAGGAGCATCTTCTGATGAGGTTGGGCTTGGAGCCTTAGTTATGAGAAGGGAACTCTTAAGGTGTCAGCATACCAAGACATTCTGAACAATTTCATGCTCCCAACTTTGTGGGAACAGTTTGGGGATGTCCCCTTCCTGTTCCAACATGACTGCACACCAGTGCACAAAGCAAGGTCCATAAAGACAGGGATGAGCGAGTTTGGGGTGGAGGAAATTGACTGGCCCGCACAGAGTCCTGACCTCAACCCCATAGAACACCTTTGGGATGAATTAGAGTGGAGACTGTGAGCCAGGCCTTCTCATCCAACTTCAGTGCCGTAGGGGTTCAATGAATTGGCCCACCCTTTGCAGCTATAAGAGCTTCAACTCTTCTGGGAAGGCCGTCCACAAGGTTTAGGAGTGTGTCTATGGTAATGTTTGACCATTCTTCCAGATGCGCATTTGTGAGGTCAGGCACAGAGTCCTGACCTCAACCCGATAGAACACCTTTGGGATGAATTATAGAGCGGAGATTGCAAGCCAAGCCTTCTCATCCAACTTTAGTGCCGTAGGGGTACAATATTGAGTTGGCCCACCCTTTGCAGCTATAACAGCTTCAACTCTTCTGGGAAGGCTCAAACAGTCAAAACACTCCCATAGACACACTCCTTAACCTTGTGGACGGCCTTCCCAGAAGAGTTGAAGCTGTTATAGCTGCAAAGGGTGGGCCAACTCAATATTGTACCCTACGGAGTTCATGTGTGCGTAAAGGCAGGTGTCCCAATACTTTTGGTAATATAGTGTATGTGCACAATATAGATATATCTATATATATATAGAGATATATCTATATAATATATAGATCTATATATATATATAGATATATCTCTATATATATATATAGATATATCTCTATATATATATAGATATATATATATATAGAGATATATATAGATAGAGATATAGATAGATAGATAGATAGATAGATAGATAGATAGATAGATAGATAGATAGATAGATAGATAGATAGATAGATAGATAGATAGATAGATAGATAGATAGATACACAGTGCATTCATAAAGTATTCAGACCCCCTTCACTTTTTTCAATGTTGTTATGCTGCAGCCTGATACTACAGTTGGTACTACATACTACATTAGCATACGTATTCAAACCCTTTGCAACAACACTTGAAATTTAGCTCAGGTGCCTCACATTTCTCTTGATCCTTGCTGAGATGTTTCTACACCTTGATTGGAGTCCACCAGTGCTAAATTAAATTGATTGGACATGATTTGGAAAGGTGCACACCTCTCTATAAAAGGTCTGACCACTAACGATGCATACTGTATCAGAGCTAAAGCCATAAAGTCAGAGGAACTGCCTGCAGAGCTCAGAGACAGGATTACTGCAGGGCACATATCTGGGGTATGGCTACAAAAAAAATTTATGCTACACCGAAGGTTCCCAAGAGTACAGTGGCCTCCATAATTCTCAAATGGAAGAAGTTTGGCGCAACCAGGACTCCTCCAAGAGCTGGTTTCCCGGGCAAAACTGAGCAATCGGTGTAAAAGGGCCTTAGTAAGAGAGGTGACCAAGAACCTGACGGTCATTCTGACTGAGCTCCAGAGATCCTGTGTGATGATGGGCCAAAGTTCCAGAAGGACAACCATTACTGCAGCCCTCCACTGATCTGAGCATTATGGCTGAGTGGCTGGACAGAAGCTTCTCCTCAGTGCAAAATGAAAGCCCGCTGAGAGTCCTTCAAGTGCTTTATTGGAAACGCCAAGTGGACTTTCATGTGTTTTGAACTGAGGAGAGGCTTCCGTGTCTATGATTGACTCACTGCCTCTGCTGGAAGTCTATTCCATGCCTCGACTACTCTTTTATCCCGTACCTGGTAACAGAGCCTGATATGATGAGGAGGGTCTCTCTTACACCTCTAGCCCCTGATAGTGTAAACAGGAGGCGCAGGAGTACAAAGTGTCACGAGTGCCTGTAAGTCTTGCTAGCAGCGGGGCAGGTGTTCATGCTAGATAGGTGAGGTCGTCAGAAGGCTCCAGTAAGCAGGCGAGCTGGTAGGCAGCAGACTGAGGCAGGCTGGTATTGGTGACAATGGGCAGCTGAGATGGTTGTAGGTAGCAAACTGTAGGTCAGCCGGAACAACAGGGTGGTAGTCGAGGACAACAGGCAGAGTAGGAGAATCAGGAGGGCCGGGTCATTCACAGACAGGATGGATCGGGTACAGGGCACAGGCCGGAGCGTGGTCAAGAAACAAGCCGGGGTCTGGAACCGATCAGTGAGGCAGAAGCCAATGGAGCAGACCGAAGAGAAAGGTCAGGGGACAAGCCAAGGTCAGTGCAGGTGGAGTGCAGAGAGAAGTCAAACAAGCCACGGCAGCAACTGGAATCAGGATACAGAATCACAGGATTCACAGGAGGCTGAAGACAAAGCAGCACTGATCCTGAGCACCAGTTTAAATAGCTTGTTTGGCGCCAACATCTGTCACAAGTACATGTGAGCTCCGGTGTGTGCACGGGTATGTGCATTACCACATACCCAATTCCTGCAAGCACGAAAGGGAACACGTATTAGTCTGTGCACAGGAGCTCGTCAAGAAGAGCCATCTCGTTTACTGGCATGCCCTTCCTTACATCTTTCAGTAAAAAAAAATATTTTCTAAAATTGGTATTGAACTTTCCTCCTGCTAGTTAGAGGTCGTGTCCATGTATCGAGAGCTCTGGCATCAAAATTGAGGCACTGCGGATTACTGTTCATGAAGAATTACTGCTTAGACCTGAATTGTTCTGGAAAGGTCATCTCACTAAAGGGGTTTCTGGTCATAAAAAGTAACGAGGGAAAAAAAAATGGAGCTTTGCATGCAACACTTTTAATCTCAGAAGGGGTTCAAAAAGCAAGAACCACAAAAGAGCTCTGGTAACAAAAAAAAATGGAGGGTTCCTCTTTAACCCTCCTCAAGGCAATGCAAAGTCTCAATGACTTGGACCTTGCAGTTTGGGGGAAGACTGGAGGCCTTCCTCCTATAAAAACAAACAAACTATAGTTTAGTTCATACATCTGCCCCCACCATGATTCATGTTACGGTGAAATGGTCCTCGGAGCGGAAGGAATCTTTCAGGTCCTACAGAAGGCTCTCGGTGCACAGCCAGTTCCGTATTCCCCAGATTTTTCCAAGGATTTTGTAGTTCAGACTGATGCACCTAATGTAGGGCTAGGGACAGTTTTGTCACAGATACAAGATGTAGAGAAACACCCGTCCAGACTTGGTTAGGTTTGGTTTTGTTTGATTATCTTGGAGCACTGCACTTATTGTATATAGATGTACATATCACTCAATTCTTCATTATCTATCTACAGAGAAACCCACATAGATCACATGATCACATCAATGAGGATGGAGGAGGACCGGAGTCACATGACTGAGAGGATACTAAACTTCACCCTGGAGATCATCTACCTGCTGACCGGAGAGGTGAGGAGGATTCTGGGAGGTCACATGACATCATTCTTATCTCTATTAATAAAACACAGACCTGACCGGAGAGGGGAGGAGGATTCTGGGAGGTCACATGACATCACTCTTATCTCTATTAATAAAACACAGACCTGACCGGAGAGGTGAGGAGGATTCTGGGAGGTCACATGACATCACTCTTACCTCTATTAATAAAACACAGACCTGACCGGAGAGGTGAGGAGGATTCTGGGAGGTCACATGACATCACTCTTATCTCTAATAATAAAACACAGACCTGACCGGAGAGGTGAGGAGGATTCTGGGATTCTAACGTGATGTTCCTATTGGTTCTCCGATACAGAAATTTCCTCTTCTGAAGTCAGGTGATCATATTACCATCACAGTGCCTCCATGTGACTCCCTAAAACCTGAGAGACACAACATGCAGAAGCTTCTAGAAGTCACCCAGAAGATGATGGAGCTGCTGACAGGAGAGGTGAGCGGTGCCGGGAATTCTGGGACATTATCCAGTAACAGACAAGGGATGTGTCTGGATGGTGACTGTATCATTGTGTGTGTCAGGTTCCTATAAGGTGTCAGGATGTCACTGTCTATTTCTCCATGGAGGAGTGGGAGTATTTAGAAGGACACAAGGATCTCTACAAGGACGTCATGATGGACAATCAGCCGCCCCTCACATCACCGGGTAAGAGGAGGCTTTATTGTAAAGGAGAGAGCAGTACGGAGGCTCCACCTAGATCCCCCATCATCTGATAAACACATAGAAACAATGTATTCAGTCAGTGTGTGTGTTTCCTACAGATGGATCCAGTAATGGGAACCCACCAGAGAGATGTCCCCGTCCTCTGTATTCCCGGGATTCCACACAGGAAGATCACACCATCCCTCGCTGTTACAAAATTGGTGGAATGGAGCATCTAGAACATGTAGGTGACTATTGGAGATGATGTGTGGGCTTAGCTTTTTTTATGTCAGCTTATATTTTACACATGTAATTTTCTACCATTCTCTTGGTTTAGGATGAAGATCTGATAGATATAAAAGTTGAGGTTAAAGCAGAAGAAGAAGAGACGTATGTGAGGGATGATCATCGGTCTATGGAGGAGGATGGGATAACCAGGTCATTTACTGAGGAAGACACTCCTACAGAGATCAGACCAGGTGGGTCCTAAACACTAAATACATTCACTATAAGTCTACATCACTGTAAGTCTAGGCCTATGGTCACATGTTCTATGTGTCTGCAAGTCTAAACTTTGAACCTCTTGTCTATTAGACATCACATGACCCAGTGCATAGGCTTAAGGTTGTATACAGAGCATGGACCTCCCAGTCCCAATTGGTTCCTGCTCTTCTGACAAGGCTGTGTAAATGTAGAAGTGATCTGGGAGGAGGACCAAAGGCCCTTTGACTGAAGAGGGGGGAGAGTCCCAGCTGGTTGGGACCTCCACAGAGAACATCTGCTCACTCATATCTACCTGATCCAGATGGAATGTTGATGGAAGTGAACTAACCCTCTCATATCTATTGATGATGTTTTTATATTTTTCCAGAACACGCCATGGAGAAACCCTCAAAGGATCGTCTCACTTTATCTCCAGGTTGTAAAATGGAAGATGAGGACATCACAGGAGAAAAGACAATGAGCTCGATGAGCTCAACTATGGATGGTGGACTTCACAGTGTGGATAGACCATGGAATCCCTCTTATTCTGAGCAACCTCGTACTGTGAGGGATGGTGTCGGAATTCAGGAGAAGACATTTTCCTTTCCTGAATTAGGGCAAAGTTTTAGCTCTGAATTAAGTGTTTCTGTACATCAGAAATCTCACACATCTGAGGAACTTCATTCTTGTCCTGCATGCGGAGAATGTTTTCTTCATAAATCAGAACTAATTATACATTGCAGGTCTCACAGGGGTGAAAGGTTTAATTCCTGTCCTGAGTGTTGGAAGTGTTATCCATGGAATTCAAAACTTCTTGGGTGTCAAACCTCTTACACAAGTGAAAAACCCTGTTTCTGTTGTGAGTGCAGGAAATGTTTGGCACTGAAATCCGACCTTGTTGCACATCAAAGATCTCACATAGGTGAGAAGCCGTATTCCTGCCCTGAGTGCGGAAAAGGTTTTTCAGATAAGTCCAGTTTTTACAGACATAAGAGGAGTCACACGGGCGAGAAGGCACATTCCTGCTCTGAGTGCGGGAAATGTTTTTCACGAAAGTCTTATCTTTCTGAACATCAAAGATGTCACACGGGGGTGAAGCCGTACTCCTGCCCTGAGTGCGGGAAATATTTTTCACAGAAGTCCCATCTTAACACACATCAGAGGACTCACACGGGTGAGAAGCCGTATTCCTGCCCTGAGTGCGGGAAATGTTTTTCACGGAAGTCTTATCTTGATGAACATCATAGATGTCACACAGGTGAGAAGCCGTATTCCTGTACCGAGTGCGGGAAATATTTTTCTGAAAAGTCCAGCCTTTGCAGGCATCAGAGGATTCACGCGGGCAAGAAGACATATTCGTGCCCTTAGTGTGGGAAATGGTGTTCACAGATGTACAGTCTTTCTGAACTTCAAAGATCTTGCAGAGGGGAGAAGCCGTATTTCTGACCTGAGTCCGGGAAATGTTTACTACACAAGGCCCATCTTTCCATTCATCAAAAATCCCACACAACCCTTGAGGTGTATTAGTGTCCTGAGTGTGGGAAATATCTTCTATATGAATCATAGTTTGCCGTACTTCAGAGACCTCACATTGGGAAGAAGCACACCCTGTGGCTGTGCTTCCCATCCTCAAAATGTAAAAAAAATGTTTCACAAATCAACTGGTGTTCACTAAAGATATCGAAGTTCACCAAGTTCTGTCTGGCATACTCTGCTAGGGGAGATCAAAGGGGGATGTGTCGCTACTGGATTAGTTCCTCCTGCAGTGTAGTCTGATCTCCCCTGCTCATTAGCAAAAGCATCAAAGGGAAAAAAGGTAATATATACAACATTAAAACAAAGAGCAAAGCATCCTCTGCCACAAAGAGCCAAGATGAATCCACTTTCATTTCTGTTGTTATTTTTTTAAATAGCAAAATGACAACAACCATGAACTTATAGCAGAAGGGTCCCCTAGTGCTGCCCCACACTGTCACTGATCCTACCCTCTGCTCCTACCCTCAATGTGTCTCTAGTCTGCTCACCCTTTGTGTCCCCTCTACAACCCCTGTGTACCCTCCAATACTCACTGCCCCACCACCACCACCTGTACCTACAGAGACAGTGAGTTGTGGAAGGAACACGAAGGGGAGACTACTGGCGCACAACCAGGAAGATCGTCTCTCTTCAAGATGGCAAGCGAGGAGCAGTAAACATGTCTCTATCATATTTACCAATCCCTTTAGTTTCATAAATGAGCACTGGAGTGCTCAGTACTGAGCACTCTGGTATTCACTCATGACTTAAAAGACCAGTAAACATCAATGGTGTGTTTGATATCTCTTCACTTTGTGGTTGAACACAGAAGTGCATAGTACTGAGTCCTCTGGTGTTCATTCATGTCTGAAGAAATCAGTAAACATGAATGGCATGCTTGCTATTTCTTCCCTTTGTGGTTGAACACGGAAGTGTGTAGTACTGAGTACTCCGGTGTTCATTCATGTCTGAAGAGATCAGTAAACATGAATGGCATGCTTGCTATTTCTTCCCTTTGTGGTTGAACACTGAAGTGCGTAGTACTGAACACTCTGGTGTTCATTAACCACTTAAGGACCAGCTTTGTTTTGGATTTCAGGTGTTTACATGTTTAAAACAGTTTTTTTTTGCTAGAAAATTACTTAGAACCCCCAAACATTATATATGTTTTTTTTTCTAACACCCTAGAGAATAAAATGGCGGTCGTTGCAATACTTTTTTTTGCACCGTATTTGCGCAGCGGTCTTATAAGCGCACTTTTTTTGGAAAAAATTCACTTTTTTTAATAAAAAAATAAGACAACAGTAAAGTTAGCCCAATTTTTTTTATATTGTGAAATATAATGTTACGCCAAGTAAATTGATACCCAACATGTCATGCTTCAAAATTGCGCCCGCTCGTGGAATGGCGTCAAACTTTTACCCTCAAAAATCTCCATAGGCGACGTTTAAAAAATTCTACAGGTTGCATGTTTTGCATTACAGAGGAGGTCTAGGGCTAGAATTATTGCTCTCGCTCTACCGGTCGCGGCAATACCTCATATGTTTGGTTTGACCACCGTTTTCATATGCGTACACTTCTGCGCGCGAGCTCGTCGGGACGGGGGGTTTTTAAAAAAAAAATTTTAATTTTTATTATTTATTTTACATTATTTATTTTTTTTTACACTGTTTAAAAAAAAAAAAAATTGTGTCACTTTTATTCCTATTACAAGGAATGTAAACATCCTTTGTAATAGAAAAAAGCATGACAGGACTTCTTAAATATGAGATCTGGGGTCAAAAAAACCTCAGATCTCATATTTACACTAAAATGCAATAAAAAAAAAAAGTCATTTAAAAAAATGACATTGAAAAAAATATGCTTTTAAGAGGCGTGGGCGGAAGTGACGTTTTGACGTCACTTCCGCCCAGCAGTGTCATGGAGACGAGTGGGCGCCATCTTAGCCTCACTCGTCTGCAGGCACAGGACGGAGTCGGACGCGATCGCCTCCGCAGCTACCGTCGGCTCCGGTAAGCAGCGGAGGGCACCGGATCGCGGCGGGAGGGGGGGGGCCCTCTCCCGCCACCGATAAAAGTGATCTCGCGGCGAATCCGCCGCAGGGACAACTTTTATCAGAAAGCCGTCCGTCGCACGAAAACGGGGATACCGGGGTTATGGCAGCTAGATGCTGCCATAACAACAGTATCCCCCTTCAAAGTTTGGACGTACATCGTAGTGTGGTGGTCCGGAAGTGGTTAATGTCTGAAGGGATTGGTAAACATGAATGGTGCATTTGCTATCTCTTCCCTTTGTGATTGAACATGGAAGCACTCAGTACTGAGTACTCTGGTGTTCATTCATGTCTGAAGAGATCAGTAAACATGAATGCCATGTTTGCTATCTCTTCCCTTTGTGGTTGAACACGGAAGTGCGTAGTACTGAGCACTCTGGTGTTCATTCATGCCTGAAAAGACCAGTAAACATGAATGGCATGTTTGCTATCTCTTCCCTTTGGTGTTGAACATGGAAGTGCACAGTACTGAGTACTCTGGTGTTTATTAATGTCGGAAGGGATTGGTAAACAGGAATGGCGCATTTGCTATCTCTTCCCTTTGTGATTGAACATGGAAGCACTCAGTAGTGAGTACTCTGGTGTTCATTCATGTCTGAAGAGATCAGTAAACATGAATGGCATGTTTGCTATCTCTTCCCTTTGTGATTGAACACAGAAGTGCGTAGTACTGAGCATAAAGGAAAGAGAAAGACGCCTCTAAGTGCAGTGGTTAAAAGATTTATTACAGGCACAATGGGATTTAAAACACTTACAAGAGAGTAAGAGGTCATAGGCATATAATGATTTGTCCTCATGCGGATCGCTGTAATCCTCGTCTGTCTGGGGGGGGGGAGCCGTCCTGCAGCTGTCAGAGTCCCCGGTGATGTGGATTGGTGAGGAGGTGAAGATGCGATAAGGTGGCCCGGGTTCGGGAACCAAGCCAATGTGACATCAGGTGAAGGTGGTGGGCCATAACGTGTTTTGGAGCATGCACAGTTCCTTAGTCAGACCTGAGGACAAATCACTATATGATCGACCTACGACCTATTACTATCTTGTAAGAGGTTTTAATCCCAATGTGCCTGCAATAAATCTTTTAACCATTGCACTTAGAGGCGCCTTTCTCTTTCCTTTATGACCCTCCAGAGCTACTTCTTCTCTACAAAGTGCTGCCTTGTGTGCCATCTCTCCACTGCTACTAAGGACCTGATACCCAGCCTCACCAGTGGTTAAAAGATTTATTACAGGCACAATGGGATTAGAAACACAAGAGAGTAAGAGGTCATAGGCATTTACTATCTCTTTCCTTTGTGATTGAACATGGAAGCGCTCAGTACTGAGTACTCCGGTATTCATTCATTTTTTGAAGGTATCGGTAAACACAAATGGCGTGTTTGCGATCTCTCCCCCTTGTGATTGAACGCAGAAGCGCACAGTACTGAGCATTTTGGTGTTCATGTCTGAAAGATCGGTAAACACGAATGACGTGTTTGCCATTTCTTCCCTTTGTGATTGAACATGGAAGCGCTCAGTACTGAGTACTCCGGTATTCATTCATTTTTTGAAGGTACCGGTAAACACGAATGGCATGTTTGCGATCTCTCCCACTTGTGATTGAACGCAGAAGCGCACAGTACTGAGCATTCTGGTGTTCATGTCTGAAAGATCGGTAAACATAAATGGCGTGTTTACTATCTCTTCCCTCTGTGATTGAACAGGAAAGCGCTCAGAACTGAGCATTCTGGTGTTCATTCATGCCTTAAAGGATCGGTAAACATGAGTAGCATGTTTGCTATCTCCTCCCTTTGTGATTGAATGCAGAAGCGATCACTGCTGAGTACTCTGGTGTTCATTCATGTCTGAAGGGATCGGTAAACATAAATAGCGTATTTGCTATCTCTTCACTTTGTGATTGAACATGGAAGCGCTCAGTACTGAGTACTCTGGTGTTCATTCATGTCTGAAGGGATCGGTAAACATGAATGGCATTCCCTCTGTGATTGAACAAGGAAGAGCTCAGTACTGAATACTTTTGCATCCAGTATTAGTGAGTACAAGTGGTAGAGGAAAAGGAGATTGAAGACTCTGTGCCCTCAATCTCTTTCTCTATCTCAAAAGGGTAAAATCCACAGTCATAATATCCGTTATTTATTAGCTCAACACAGTTTTTATTTTTTTAATTTATTACGATTTTTGTATGCTATGTTGTGTCTGTGTATATTCATTATTTCAGTGTATTTTTTATGGAAACAATTGTTTCGATAAACATTTGCACAACTGATGCGGGTGTTTTTTTATTGGTCCTGTGTTTTTCACAAAAATGAATGGTATGTGGGGTAGGGGAATGGGGGATATTTTATACACATTCAAAGATGTTAGTAAAAGAAAAAAAAATAGAAAAAAATTATATAAAAAAGTGAAAATGGCAAAACAAAAGGTCTGGTCACTTGAGGTTGAATGTGGAAAGCGGGACCTGGCAGCAAACTGGTCAAAATCAATTTAAGAACCTGGCCTAACCCTTACAGGCACATAGTAAAACACTTATTATTATTATTATAATACAGGATTTATATAGCGCCAACAGTTTACACAGCGCTTTACAACTTGAGGGTAGACAGTACAAATACCATACACTTTAATACAGTAGGAATCAGAGGGCCCTACTCCTTAGAGCTTACAATCTAAGAGGAAAGTCAAGAGATACAAGAGGTAATAACTGCGGGGGATGTGCTGATGGAGAACATAAATGTACAGTTGTTAGGTGGGGGCCAGATAGGCTTCTCTAAAGAGATGAGTTTTCAGGGATCGTCTGAAAGTGGATAATGTAGGAGAAAATCGGACAGATTGGGGTAGAGCATTCCAGAGGATGGGAGAGGCTCTTGAGAAGTCCTGAGTGCGAGCATGGGATGAGGTGACAAGGGAGTTTGAGAGCAGGAGGTCTTGGGAGGAGCAAAGAGAACGATTAGGTTGGTATTTTGAGACTAGGTTAGTGATGTAGCTGGGGGCCAGGTTGTGGATGGCTTTGTAAGACATAGTTAGTATCTTGAATTTAATTTGTTGGTTGAGTGGCAGCCAATGGAGGGATTGGCAGAGGGGTATAGCAGACGCTGAGCGGTTTTCGAGGTGGATAAGCCTGGCAGCAGCGTTCATGATGGACTGAAGTGGGGATAGCCTATTTAGAGGTAAGCCAATGAGGAGGGAGATGCAGTAGTCGAGGCGAGAGATGACCAGGGAGTGGATTAGAGGCTTTGTGGTGACATTGGTTAGGAAGGGACGTATCTTGGAGATGTTGAGGCGGCAAATTTTGGATAGCGATAGGATGTGGGGCCGAAAGTTTAGTTCAGAGACCAGGATTAAACCTAGGACCTTGGCGTGGGGGGACAAGTTGATAGTTGAGCCGTTAATATTGACAGAGAAATCAGGGAAAGTGGCACCTGAGGGAGGAAATATCATGAGCTCAGTTTTGGATAGGTTGAGTTTGAGGAAGTGATGTGACATCCAGGCTGATATGTCTGCTAGTAAGTTGGTGATGCGTGAGGAGACAGATGGAGAGAGCTGGGGGGTGGAGAGATAGATTTGGGTGTCATTAGCATAGAGATGATATTGAAAGCCATTTGAGGAAATCAACTGACCCAGGGAGGTGGTGTAGATTGAGAAAAGGATAAGTCCAAGAACAGAACCTTGGGGGACCCCAAACGGAGAAAGGAAGAGGAGGGGAGGAAGTAGAGTTGTCAGTGACACTGAAGGAGCAGTGGGATAGGTAGGATGAGAACCAGCGAAGAGTACACGGAGACCAATGGAGTGGAGATTATTGAGGAGGAGGGGGTGGTCCACTCTGTCTAAGGCAGCAGAGAGATCCAGGAGAAGTAGTACAGAATAGTGTCTGTCTGCTGGTTTTAGCCATTATTAGGTCATTTGAGAGTTTAAGAAGAGCAGTTTCCATGGAATGTTATGGGTGAATTCCAGACTGAAGGGGATCAAGAAGTTTGTTCATAGTCAGATGGTCACTCAGTCGGCTGTAGACCAGTCTTTCAAGAAGTTTGGAGGAGATTTAGATGGGACGTAAGTTGTTAAGATTGGTGGGGTCCAGTGAGGGCTTTTTAAGTATGGGGGTGACTAGCGCATGTTTTAGAGAGTTTGGGAAGGTGGCACAAGAGAGGGAGAGGTTGAAAATGTGAGTAAGAGAGTGTAGAATCGAGTCAGAGGGTGAGCATAGCATTTGCGAGGGAGCAGGATCCAGGGGCAGGTGGTTAGATGAGTGTTAGCTAAAAGTTTATTATATATATTTTATATGTTTTATCTTTTTTATTAGTTCCTTTAAATGGAAGGATTGAACATCAATCATTAATTAGATTACCTTTATGTTTCACTTTTTTTTTTATGAGGCCGATGTTGATTTAAGGAACTTTATATTAGGGCACCTAATTCACTCCAAAAGCATTTCATCTCCTCCTATATAAGTGGTCTTCACACTGACAATGCCAACAGAGCCAGAGTGACAAACAGATATGCATATACCACAATACAATATATAACAAGAGATTGCAATAACAGGACTGTCTAAGGGCAATTTTGCTAAAGGGTCACTAGGAGGCAGTACAGTCCATGAGACACTCAGCAGAGACAGATAAGCATACCATGCAAATGGCTACTTGCTTTTCCCATGGAACATTACCTCCATCACAGGGAGGTAAGAAGTTTCTGGTAGTTCAGGTGGGCAGCTAAAGGCAACCCTGGACCTGCTTGTATAGGAACTGGATTGGACAGTGGCTCCTGATAGCTGATCCAGGTCCCGTCCGGCATCTTCTCAGATAAAACACCCAAATACCTGTCTTTTAAGAGAAACTCGAAAGACATATTGTGTTCCACATCCTACAGGCCACCACTCAAGATGCTTTTCAATGCTTTGCTGTAAAATGATTTTGGCACAACAGGGTGACATCTTCCTCATTTATCTCATTGCAGTACACTTCAGTGCTTTAACACAGAACAACAAAGTCTAACCTTCCTTCCCAGCAAGCTCTTGTTAGTCCCCCAGCAGAGGGTTCTCTCACAAGGTGTGTCTTCAGACCCAGGTCCTGAAGGCCTACTTCACTTTAGGCTACAGACCAGATAATTGAAGGTCAGGGGTAGCCAAGGTCCTTCTGCCTTCTCCCTCGAGGATCCCCCTAACATGGCTCCTGCACTCAAGTCTCCCAATAGTGGCTCCCCCTACAAGGTGTCTCTTCAGTCCCAGGTCCCGAAGGCCTGCTCCACTCCAGGCTACAGACCAGCTAATTGAAGGTCAGGTGTAGCCAAAGTCTTTCTGCCTTCTCCCTCAAGGATCCCCCTAAAATGGCTCCTCCACTCAAGTTCCCCAACAGTGGGTTCGCCTACAAGGCGTCTCTTCAGACCCAGGTCCTGAATACCTACTCCACTCCAGGCTACAGATCAGCTAATTGAAGGTCAGGAGTAGCCATAGTCCTGCCTTCTCCCTCAAGGATCCCACTAACATGGCTCCTCCACTCAAGGTCCCCCGCAGTGAGTTCTTCCACAAGGTGTCTCTTCAGACCCAGGTCCCAAAGGCCTAATCCACTACAGGCTACAAACAAGCTAACTGAAGGTCAGGGATAGCCAAAGTCCCACTACCTCCTCCCTCAAGGATCCCCTAACATGGCTCCTCCACCCAAGTCTCCCAGCAGTGGGTTCTCCTAGAAGGTATCTTTTTAGACCCAGGTCCCGAAGGCCTAGCCCACTCCAGGCTACAGACCTGCTAAATGAAATTTGGGTTAGTCTAAGTCCTTGTGCCTTCTTCCTCAAGGATCCCCAGACGTGGTTCCTCCACTCAAGTTCCCCAGCAGTGGCTTCTCCTACAACCTAAGTCCCGAAGGCCTACTCCACTCCAGGCTACAGATCAGCTAATTGAATGCCAGGATTGGCAAAAGTCCTGCCTTCTCCCTCAAGGTTCCCCTTAACATGTCTCCTCCACTCAAGGCCCCCCCGCAGTGAGTTCTTCCACAAGGCGTCTCTTCAGACTCAGGTCCCAAAGGCCTACTCTGCTACAGTCCAGCTTATTGAAGGTCAAGGTTAGCTAAAGTCCTTCTGCCTTATCCCTCAAGGATCCCCCTAACATGGCTCCTCCACTCAAGTCCCCCAGTAGTGGGTTGTCCTACAAGATGTCTCTTAAGACCCAGGTCCTGAAGGCCTACTCCACACCAGGCTATAGACCACCTAAATTAAATGTAGGGGTAGCCTAAATCCTTCTGTCTTCTCCCTCAAGGATTCCCCTAACATGGCTCCTACATTCAAGTCCCCCAGCAGTGAGTTCTTCCACAAAGTGTCTCTTCAGACCCAGGTCCCAAAAGGCCTACTCCCCTCCAGGCTACAGATTAGCTAAATGAAGGTCAGGGGTATCCAAAGTTCTTCTGCCTTCCCCCTCAAGCATCCACCTAACATTTCTCCTCCACTCAAGCCTCCTTAAAGTTTAGCCCTAGAGAGTGCTCTGTCTCTCTAGTACACAGGGCACAGACCTACATAATGCTGGTCAGGGGTGTCTTGTTCCTATACCCGAACTGCCAGGCCCCACCTACAGCAGATACTAAAAAGGAAAACAATGCGTCCCACTACATCACCAGAGGAGTGGCAACACATAGGGGGGCACTACACCTGCCAACATGCTTCACAGGGTAGTCAAAAAGGGTTTTTGCTCTGGATACAACGGATAATGGTTGTATGCAAAAGCCCACGCCACTTTAAGCTCAACACTTTGGACACCAGCATAGTGCTCTATGCAGTGACCAAAGCTTTGAAGGAAGCTGCGTGCTCTTGTGCTCAAACCAGAAGGCTCACACACCTGGAGTAATATAGGAGGTCCAGTCACCTAGCAAAAGCTCACGTGCAAAGTCACTTCTGTCTCAACAGGTATGGTATCTCTGAGCACAGGAGGGAGAGATCAATGTTTACCCCCTGGGGGTTAGAGGAGCCAACACCTGCATCTGCACATGGTACGCAAAGTGGCACTCCTCTCTTCTTCACCTCACTAGAATTTGTCATATCAGGCAAGGTTGCAGGCCATACAAAGTCATCCTGCACAGAGGGTTAGGGGGTCTCTGGGAGCACCTGGGGCTTTAAGTCTTGGCTACGTATTCTGGGACAAGAGGCAATGTGTCTCTGTCTTTAGGCATATCAGAGGGTGATGGTCCAGATGGCCACACAGCATGAGCAATGCCCTGAGCTGGAAAGCCAGTTGGGTGTGCAACAACATCATGTCCCATGGCTCTTCCTGCAGGCCTGGGATGTAAAAGTAGAAGAGCAGGAGGCAGCCACCATTGGACCTCTGGCTGACGCTTGTGGTTCGCAGACTTGGACAGGCTTTTTCAAAGGTTGAAAGCCAAAGTCTGACACTTCCAACTGTCCTTGTTCCACCCATAACCAACCTTTAGCAGTTGGATGTCATACAGGTGTTGTTTTCATTCCAGGAGTTGGAGTGTGCTAAACCAAAGATGGAATCCAGGCTTCAGCCCCCTTTCAAACCCTGAACAGACAACACAATTTTGTCAGACTTGCTTAATTGATAGTTGCACACACATGACTTTTCTCTTGAACTAGGTGTAGGTTTTATGAACACTCCAGTGCCCATGTGTATTCTTTCTGCCATGGGTAAGGCTCAGGCCCTTGAAAAAAATGACCTGCCAGGTCACCGATGAGTCTTGGGGGAATAATACTCTGCAGTATATTATACGTCGCCAGCATTGGGACTGGACCATTCTCTCAGCAGTTTTAGGTTTCTGCTGATAACTTTAATCTTTCTCTGGGACTGGGCCACCACCATAATAACTTTGCCAATATTAAGGGGCAACCACTGGGTCCTGTCCCAGCCCAGTTATACTCTTGCAGTAAATGGATGAGGTTCACCTGAGGCCTGCACTTAGGTCTTGCTCAAGATCATGGGATTTCTATCTCTTTGCCCACATCTCTGATTCTTCGATGGGAATTGTTCCACTTTGCCACTCAACTACATGTTCTAGTTTAACAGTTTTCACTATGCAAGTCTGGGTCAGTCTGTCTGGAGATGAGCCAACTCATAAGGCTCAGCCCAGGGTGGTGATCTTGGTCACCTTCAAGTGTCTTCTCTGCGATAGCCTAATCTTCTGGGAGATGCATGAATAACTAATCACCCTCAACCAAGGATGGTGATCTTGGTCACTTTCAAGCCCCTTCTCCATGAAAGCTTCATCTTCTGCTGGACGGTGCAGGAATAACTCATCAGCCCCAGCCCAGGATGGTAATCTTGGTCGCTTTCAGGCCCCTTCTCCATGATAGCCTGATCTTCTGGGAGGTGCAGGAATAACTCATCAGCCCCAGCCTGGGATGGTGATCTTGGTCGCGTTCAAGCCCTTGTCCGACATCGCCTGATCTTTTGGGAGGTGCAGGAATAACTCACCATCCTCAGCCCGGGATGGTGATCTTGGTCACTTTCAAGCACCTTCTCCATGATAGCTTGATCTTCTGCTGAAAGTTTCAGGAATAACTGATCAGCCTCAGCCCGGGATGGTCATCTTCGGCAATTTAAAGCCCCTTCTCCATGATAGCCTGATCCTCTGGGAGGTGCAGGAATAACTCAACAGCCGCAGCCCGGGATCTTGGTCACTTTCAGGCCCCTTTTCTGTGATAGCCTGATCTTCTGCTGGGAGGTGCAGGAATAACTCTTCTTGGAGGTGCAGGAATAACTCATCAGCCACAGCCTGGGATGGTGATGTTGGTCACTTTTAAGCCTCTTCTCCACGATAGCCTGATCTTCTGCTGGGAGGTGCAGGGATAACGCATCAGCCTGAGCCCGGGATGGTGATCTTGGTCACTTTCAAGCCCCTTCTCCACAATTACCTGATCTTCTGCTGGGAGGTGCAGGGATAACTCATTAGCCTGAGCCCGGGGTGGTAATCTTGGTCACTTACAAGCCCCTTTTCCATGACAGCCTGATCTTATGCTATGAGATGCAGGAATATCTAATTAGCCTCAGCCTGGGATGGTGATCTTGGTCACTTTCAAGACCCTTCTTCATGATATCCTCATCTTCTGCTGGGAGGTGCAAGGGTAACTCATCAGCCTCAGCCCAGGATGGTGATCTTTGTCACTTTCAAGCCCCTTCGCCATGATAGCCTGATCCTCTGGGAGGTGCAAGAATAACTCAACATCTGCAGCCCGGGATCTTGGTCACTTTCAAGCCCCTTCTCTGTAATAGTCTTATCTTCTGCTGGGAGGTGCAGGAATAACTCATCAGCCCCAGCCCTGGATGGGGATCTTTGTCACTTTCAAGCCCCTTCTCCGTGATAGCCTGATCTTCTTGGAGGTGGAAGAATAACTCGTCAGCCACAGTCTGGGATGGTGATCTTGGTCACTTTTAAGTCTCTTCTCCACGATAGCCTGAACTTCTACTGAGGAAGTGCAGGAATAACTCATCGGCTTGAGCCCGGGATAGTGATCTTGGTCACTTTTAAGCCCCTTCTCCACGACCGCCTAATATTCTGCTGGAAGGTTTCGGAATAACATCCTTGCTTCCCCCTCTGCTGAATTAATGACCAGTTATGCCTAATGAGTGGGTGGTAAACCATATGATTGGATCAGGCACAGCGATCTCTTGATCCAGTTATCCAATTCATTATCTGGCCCTGTGTAATTGGGTACGTTGTTACAGCACAGAAATCCCATGAGGAATAAACGAGTCATCATTATACGGGTTGGTAGGTTGCCTGTTTCCCTGCAGAGTATAACAGTAACACAGTAACCCCCTGACATGCTATGAATAGTAGGTTGGTTAAAGTAAGAAACAGCACAAGGAAGTGTTCACACTATGGGACGTTTCTCCGGCTGCAGTTCTTCTAAACTCCACAAGGTGGTGATCTCAATCCTACCCAGACAGGAAATCTCTATGGAAGACAGGAAGTGATGTCAGGTATAAACAGGAAGTTCCAGGTGAGAGGTCAGCCGGGAGGAAGTAGAGAGAAGACATTGTTGGAACTGGCAGTAGAGGAGGTAATAAGATCTCATTTTATATTTACACCCAGTAACCCCCCCCGTCATGTTCCGTCCTCTTCCTCCATAGTCACTGTGACGTCTTTTATCTCCAGCAGATGATGATACACACATATATAAGGTGGAAACCTAGATTATCCCCTTCAGGGTCAGAACATTTCCCCACTTATGGGGTCGAAACATTGTCTTCTTCTTGTTACTTTTCCACCAATGATCTTTTCACCTCAAACAGATTTTACAACTTTTATTGGGGGTGGGGGTAGAGGTTTTATTTAGAGATAAAGAAAACTTTATTTGGCTTTCTTTGCTGGTATATCAAAAACTAATCAAAAATAAAACGGATAACAGTTTTTTTTGTATATCAAAAGGACTTCATTTCTCCGTGTGTAATTCCACTGGGGACCGTTCTTCCATGATAGAATCCCTCATATTTTCCCCCATACACCCCCATCCTTATATTATACAACCGGTACAGTCCAGATCATTCTCTGTTATCAATTTTTGGTCTACAGGGAAACCCCGAAAAGGATGGATGAGAACCAGAGTCACATGACTGAGAAGATACTAAACCTCACCCTGGAGATCATCTACCTGCTGACCGGAGAGGTGAGGAGGATTCTGGGAGGTCACATGACATCACTCTTATCTCTATTAATAAAACACAGACCTGACCGGAGAGGTGAGGAGGATTCTGGGAGGTTACATGACATCACTCTTATCTCTATTAATAAAACACAGACCTGACCGGAGAGGTGAGGAGGATTCTGGGAGGTCACATGACATCACTCTTATCTCTATTAATAAAACACAGACCTGACCGGAGAGGTGAGGAGGATTCTGGGAGGTCACATGACATCACTCTTATCTCTATTAATAAAACACAGACCTGACCAGAGAGGTGAGGAGGATTCTGGGAGGTCACATGACATCATTCTTATCTCTATTAATAAAACACAGACCTGACCGGAGAGGTGAGGAGGATTCTGGGATTCTAATATAATATTTCTGTTGGGTTTCCACTACAGAGTTGTCCTCTTGTGAAGTCAGGTGATCATATGACCATCACAGTGCCTCCATGTGACTCCCTAAATGCTGAGAGACACAACATGCAGAAGATTCTAGAAGTCACCAAGAAGATGATGGAGCTGCTGACAGGAGAGGTGAGGAGGATTCTGGGAATTCTGGGACATTATCCAGTAACAGACAAGGGATGTGTCTGGATGGTGACTGTATCATTGTGTGTGTCAGGTAGATGAATAACAATTATTGAAGTTATGATTTATACACAAACTTGTTTGTTGCAATGAATGTTTCACTATATATATTTAGATTGGAATCCTCACGGATAATATTGTTGTTAAAGAAGAGTATAAAGAAGAGTATGAGGAGTATGGTGTGATGGAGCTTTTTGAAGACCAGAAGGACATGTTGGAGCTGCCTAGTAGCAGAAACCCACCAGAGAGATGTCCCCGTCCTCTGTATTCCCGGGATTCCACACAGGAAGGTCACACCATCCCCCACCATCATCAGGTAGGTGGAGTTGAGGGTCGGGAACATAAAGTGATTGAACACTCTGACATGTGGAGACGATGTTTGGACTCTACAAGATGATATTTTCTATGTGATCTCACATCATAAATACTTCTATGTTACAGATGTTATTTTCTGCCATTCTGTTGGTTTAGGGTGAAGATCTGATGAACATAAAAGTTGAGGGTGAAGTAGAAGAGACGTATGTGAGGGATGATCAGCAATATAAGGAGGAGGCTGGAATGACGAGGACATTCATAGAGGAGGACACTCCTACAGAGATCAGCACAGGTGACCCATAATATATTCTTCTCTTATCTCTGCTCTATTACTGCTCAGTGATTGGTCCAGAATAGGGAGGGAGCTGAGTGATATCAGCCAATAATAGGTTAATCATTGTTGTTCCTCCTTCTTTGAGCCGAATTATAGCTAAATGCTAACATAAACCACTATATTCAGTTTTGTTTTGGGATGAAAAGCAAGGTTTCCTCCAGTGCTGCATATCACCCAGAAGTCTAGGCCTATTGTCACTTGTTCTATGGTAAAGAGTCTGCAAGTCTGAACTTTGACCCTCTTATCTATCAGAGATCACATGATCCAGTGCCTAGGCTTGTGGTTGTGTAAAGAGCATGGACCTCCCAGTCCCCATTGGTTCCTGCTCTTCTGACAAGGCTGTGTAAATGTAGAAGTGATCTGGGAGGAGGACCAAAGGCTCTTTGACTGAAGAGGGGGGAGAGTCCCAGCTGGTTGGGACCTCCACAGAGAACATCTGCTCACTCATATCTACCTGATCCAGATGGAATCTTGATGGAAGTGAACTAACCCTCTCATATCTATTGATGTTTTTTATATTTTTCCAGGACACGCCATGGAGAAACCCTCAAAGGATCGTCTCACTTTATCTCCAGGTTGTAAAATGGAAGATGAGGACATCACAGGAGATTGTGGAGGAGAAAAGACAATGAGCTCCACTATGGATGGTGGACTTCACAGTGTGGATAGACCATGGAATCCCTCTGACTCTGAGAAACCTCGTACTGTGAGGGAAGGTGCCGGAATTCAGGGGAAGAAAAAGTTTACTTGCCCGGAATGTTTGGAAAGTTTTACCTCTGAAATAAGGCTTACAGTACATCTGAGATCTCACACGGGTGAAAAACTTTATCCCTGTTCTGAGTGCGGGAAATGCTTTCTTCATAGATCAGAACTTGTCACACATTACAGATCTCACACAGGTGAGAAGCCGTACTCCTGCACTGAGTGCGGAAAATGTTTTTCACAAAAGACCCATCTGTCCAGACATCAGAAATTACATACAGGAGAAAAGCCATATTCCTGCCCCGAGTGTGGGAAATGTTACCCCCGGAAATCAGACGTGGTTATACACCAAAGGTCTCACACGGGGGAGAAGCCTTACTCCTGCCCCGAGTGCGGGAAGCTTTTTTCGCAGAGGGCCAATCTTTCCAATCATGTGAGATTGCACAAGGGGGAAAAGCCGTATTCCTGTTCCGTGTGCGGGAAATGTTTTTCACGGAGAAACAACCTCTCTGTGCATCAGAGATCTCACACAGGGGAGAAGCCGTATTCCTGCCCGGTTTGCGGGAAACTATTTTCACAGAAGTGCAATCTTAAAACGCACGTGCGGTCTCACGTGGAAGAAAAGCTGTTTTCGTGCCCTGAGTGCGGGAAATGTTATCCAAAGAAATCAGAACTTGTCAAACATCAAAAATCTCACACTGAGGGAGAAGCCGAGTTCCATCCCTGAGTGCAGGGAAATGTTTCTCAGAGAACTCTTGTCTTCCGAAATGTCAGAGAACCCACACAACCCTCGAGGTGTATTAGTGTCCTGAGTGGACACGAGTTCAGAGGCGGGTAACAAAAAAGGTGGAAGGTCTGAGGGACAAAACATATCGGGAAAGACTTGAGGAACCTAATATGTAGAGTCTGCAGGAAAGACGAGAAAGGGGGGACATGACTGAAACCTTTAGATACATCAAAGGGGTGAATGAGGTTCAGGAGGACAGGACTTCAATATGAAGTCAAGATCAAGAACACGAGGACATGACCTCATACTACCAGGAAGAAAGTTCAAAACTAATCTTAGAAAGTATTATTTTACCGAAACCGAGTAGTTGATGCTTGGAATAGACTACCAGCAGAGGTAGTGAGTCAGTCAACAGTATCAGTGGATTCAAACATGCTTGGGACAAACTTAGGTCTATACTCAGTTAACAAAAATAACAAAAACATATAAATACATTTTTTTTTTTAAATAAAATGAAATAAAGGGGCAGATTCAATGAGCCACTTGGTTTTAAAAAGACAAAAATGTATAAATTAAAAAAAAATTAGATTACTGTAAATTAAAAAAATGTAAATAAAAGGGAGGATTCAATGGACCGCTTGCTTTTAAAATTACAAAAAGGTATCAAGTTAAAAGAAAACAATTACAAAAGGTAAAACATTTTTTTTTGTTTAAATTTAAAAAAAATTAAATAAAAGGGCAGATTCGATGGACCCCCTTGTTCTTTTTTCTGCCATCACTTTTTTATGCTTCTTTGAGTGCAGGAAATGTCTTCTATACGGATCATATTTTGCCGTACATCAGAGATCTCACACTAGGAAGAAGCACACCTTGATAGACACCTCAGAAAACACGTGGCTGAGCGCTCCTCTGATCTTTATCATGGAAGAAACACTTTATAAGGAAATCAGAGATCACTAAAGACTTCTAAGTTCTATCCGGCTTACTCTGCTAGGAGAGAGAAGGAGGGGGTGTCACTGCTGGTTGGGTCCCTCTAGGAGAGAGAAGGAGGTGGTGTCACTGCTGGTTGGGTCCCTCTGGGAGAGAGAAGGAGGGGGTGTCACTGCTGGTTTGGTCCCTCTAGGAGAGAGAAGGAGGGGGTGTCACTGCTGGTTGGGTTCCTTTAGGAGAGTGAAGGAGGGGATGAGGGGGTGTCACTGCTGGTTGGGTCCCTCTAGGAGAGAGAAGGAGGGGGTGTCACTGCTGGTTGAGTCCCTCTAGGAGAGAGAAGGAGGGGGTGTCACTGCTGGTTGAGTCCCTCTAGGAGAGAGAAGGAGGGGGTGTCACTGCTGGTTGGGTCCCTCCAGGAGAGAGAAGGAGGGGGTGTCACTGCTGGTTGAGTCCCTCTAGGAGAGAGAAGGAGGGGGTGTCACTGCTGGTTGGGTCCCTCTCGGAGAGAGAAGGAGGGGGTGTCACGGCTGGTTGGGTCCCTCCAGGAGAGAGAAGGAGGGGGTGTCACTGCTGGTTGGGTCCCTCTAGGAGAGAGAAGGAGAAGGTGTCACTGCTGGTTGGGTTCCTCTAGGAGAGAGAAGGAGGGGATGTCACTGCTGGTTGAGTCCCTCTAGGAGAGAGAAGGAGGGGGTGTCACTGCTGGTTGGGTCCCTCTAGGAGAGAGAAGGAGGGGGTGTCACTGCTGGTTGGGTCCCTCTAGGAGAGAGAAGGAGGGGGTGTCACTGCTGGTTGGGTCCCTCTAGAAGAGAGAAGGAGGGGGTGTCACTGCTGGTTGGGTCCCTCTAGGAGAGAGAAGGAGGGGGTGTCACTGCTGGTTGGGTTCCTTTAGGAGAGTGAAGGAGGGGGTGTCACTGCTGGTTGGGTCCCTCTAGGAGAGAGAAGGAGGGGGTGTCACTGCTGGTTGGGTCCCTCTAGGAGAGAGAAGGAGGGGGTGTCACTGCTGGTTGAGTCCCTCTAGGAGAGAGAAGGAGGGGGTGTCACTGCTGGTTGGGTCCCTCTAGAAGAGAGAAGGAGGGGGTGTCACTGCTGGTTGGGTCCCTCTAGGAGAGAGAAGGAGGGGGTGTCACTGCTGGTTGGGTTCCTTTAGGAGAGTGAAGGAGGGGGTGTCACTGCTGGTTGGGTCCCTCTAGGAGAGAGAAGGAGGGGGTGTCACTGCTGGTTGGGTCCCTCTAGGAGAGAGAAGGAGGGGGTGTCACTGCTGGTTGAGTCCCTCTAGGAGAGAGAAGGAGGGGGTGTCACTGCTGGTTGGGTCCCTCTAGGAGAGAGAAGGAGGGGGTGTCACTGCTGGTTGAGTCCCTCTAGGAGAGAGAAGGAGGGGGTGTCACTGCTGGTTGAGTCCTTCTAGCAGTGTAGTCTGATCTCCCCTGATCTTCAGCAGAAGCTTCACAGGAAGACAACATGGTGAGAGAAGAGCTATATATTGCTTGAAGATGCAGAGAAGAGGAGATCGCACTACATGACTGGACTGACAATATTTGTACAGTATTTATCAGCCTGCAGAGACAGCTTAGCTTGCTTGCAGAGCACCACCTACTTGCTGAAAGTGGAAAATATGGCATTTTTAGATGTAACATCTTATATTTAGCTGATAAAAATGCAAATGTATTAACACTTTTTTTTTTTAATATGAAATAGATGAAGATAAATAGATTTTTAAATTCATGATATTCTTGGTAATTTGATTGATAAAAGTCGGCCTTCATATTTATATGATGAAATGTTCTTTTCCTTTCCTTTATTCCTTTTTCTAACACTACAAGTAAGGCCCATCCTGTAGGTTTTAGTTTTAGTCTTAATCTTGTGTCTTAGTAGTTTGGTTTTACCGGCTTCTACTTGTTGGAACAGCCGACTCTCCCCTCTTCTCATAAATCTCAGGACGTCTGTAGTAGACTCCAATGATAAGTCCATCAGTTCATAGACCCATCTATCATTCCTCCCGTAATTCCCCCTCCGCACCATCACCACCTCCAACCACAAGATCATCTTTCTTCCTCATTTTCACATCACATCTAACATAGAGAAACCCTCCTCCATCTTTACTATGTCCTGTGTCCCTCTAAACAAGAGAATCAGCATGAATACCAACAGCCCAGTCTTGTGAGGAGTCAAGCCGTGTTTCTGGAACACCCAACACATCTCCAACCACAAGATCATCTTTCTTCCTCACTTTCACATCATATCTAACATAGAGAAACCCCCCTCCATCTTTTCTATGTCCCATGTCCCTCTAAACAAGAGGATCGGCATGAATACAAACAGCCTAGTCTTGTGAGGAGTCAAGCCACGTTTCTGGAACGCCAACCACATTCTCATCACTGAAACCATCAACATCTCCCATTCTGCTTGGCAGGTTGCTGGATTTTGTGTATTGAGTTACTTTATTATTTTGTAACATAATTTTTGCTGTAATATTATGTTTATGTGTAATGGAGGGATTTCACTATTTACTGTCTCACTCAACCTTCCCCCATCTTCTCTGTCTGCTAATGTCTCACCTCATCTTACTGTATCGCTCACCCTATTATCCTTCCCTCCAACCCATTATATATCTAATCGTTCCAGAAATCTCCCCCTTATCACAGCACAATTCTCAGGGAATCATATTGTTTCCCAAAGAAAATCCATTCTGTCCCCCTGAGGTAAATTGGGGTTCCTTGAGCAATTTCTGCCTGTGCAGAACATGGAAATCAGAACATGGCAAATGGAAAGGGACATGGTCTCATTATGGGAACTCATTTTGTTTTCCATACACATTTTACAAATGTAAAATTCAGTTGGATATCCTCTGCTTTGAAAGGCATCCTTCATCACTTCTAATCTCTTGTTGATCTTGGAATCTCTTATTCAAAGTCTTTGGATGGGTCTATGAATGGACACTCTGATCTTTCAAATTTTAGTTTTTCACGCACAATAAATTTTGATTTAGCAGGAGTGATATTAAAGAAGTTGTTTTGTCATCTGTCACACGATAAAGAGTTTTGGTAGAAGCCCATGTCTAAATCCACAAGAGGATCAGATTTGAGAACCCTTCGAATCCATGGGGCAATGTTCGCATGTGTAAGGCCTTCAAAATGTGGCACTGGACACGCTTTTTTAAAGCATTCTAAGTGCCAATCAAAGCTCCTGTCACTAAATAAAATGGTGACCTTACGATCTTGGTCACACTGTTGGGTTTGCTTTGCTTCCAAAATTATTCCCCATGTCTCTTGGTGCTTCAAAGCGTCTCCAAAGCTTCCATAGAAGTCTATGACAACGCTCGTTAAAAGCATCTGCAGCATGTGAGGGGCTTTTATTCAGAATTAGCTTCACTTTGTTTTGGAGGTATCCAAATCAGCAATCACTTCCGGTACATGTGTATATATTCTGGAAGTGTCTGGTGCAGACGTCACATCTGGTGTGCAGCATGGAGCAGCAGGAAGGTGAGCGGGCATGGGCTGGAGTGGAGCAACTAGCAGATGGTGTGCAATGTAGGAACGCTATTAGCAGAAGGTGAGTGGGGACTGGATTGAGAGGACTGAGCGGTGAAGGATTAGCAGAGATGGTAGACCAAAGCAGGAGAAACTAGCAATGACGGTGAGCAGCATGGGTGCAATATAGCAGGAGGTGAGCGGGGACTGGAGAGAGAACTGAACAGCAGAGCTGGGGGACCAGAGCAAGAGAAACTAGCAGATGTCGCATGTGGTGCGCAGCATTGAATGGCAATATAGCAGGAGGTGAGTGGGGATCAAAGAGAGAGGAGGATCAGCTGACCTGTGGGTTACTAAAGAGGAGGATCAGCAGAGCTGGAGGTTACTACTGAGTGGGGGATCAGTAGAGCTGGGGGTTACTACTGAGTGGGGGATCAGTAGAGCTGGGGGTTACTACTGAGTGGGGGATCAGCAGAGCTGGGGGTTACTACTGAGTGGGGGATCAGCAGAGCTGGGGGTTACTACTGAGTGGGGGATCAGCAGAGCTGGGGGTTACTACTGAGTGGGGGATCAGTAGAGCTGGGGGTTACTACTGAGTGGGGGATCAGTAGAGCTGGGGGTTACTACTGAGTGGGGGATCAGCAGAGCTGGGGGTTACTACTGAGTGGGGGATCAGTAGAGCTGGGGGTTACTACTGAGTGGGGGATCAGTAGAGCAGGGGGTGCTACTGAGGGGGGTATCAACAGGTCTGGAGCAACTACTGAGCGAGGGATCTGCTGAACAAGGGTACTGATGAGCTGGGGATCTACTGAGCTGGGGGTACTACTGGGCCCCTTTAAAACAAATGGAAAAACAGGACGCACCTGGCATTTGCCCAGCTTCAAAAAAGCATCATGGAAGCCTCAAAACGCATCGAAAATCCACGTTGAAGCGGTATAGGCACTTTAATGCGTGTTAAAATCAAAGTAAGTGTAAATGAGCTCTAAAAGAACGGGACCCCAAGTAATGTCAGGTTGTAGAACAGTCTTTCGCAACCCAGGTTGAGAAAGACTTGGACTTGGAACCTTGGGGTTCCTTAAGAGGTAGCTAGGGGTTCCTTGAATAATTTCTGGTTCTTAGACTCAAACCATAGAGAACAATGATCATTTTAGCTATCTGTACAGTGGAGGGATTTAAACAAAAAAGTTGTCATCTGTCACACAATAAGGATATTTGGTAGAAGCCCATGTCCAAATCCACATGAGGATTAGATATGAGGACCGTTTGAATCCATGGGGCAATGTTCGTAGGTGTAAAGGAACAGGGACAGGACGACTGGTTGCAATCGAGGGAAAGATGAATGCGGCCAAGTACAGAGATATCCTGGACGAAAACCTTCTCCAGAGTGCTCAGGACCTCAGACTGGGCCGAAGGTTTACCTTCCAACAAGACAATGACCCTAAGCACACAGCTAAAATAACGAAGGAGTGGCTTCACAACAACTCTGTGACTGTTCTTGAATGGCCCAGCCAGAGCCCTGACTTAAACCCAATTGAGCATCTCTGGAGAGACCTAAAAATGGCCGTCCACCAACGTTTACCATCCCCCCTGACAGAACTGGAGAGGATCTGCAAGGAGGAATGGCAGAGGATCCCCAAATCCAGGTGTGAAAAACTTGTTGCATCGTTTCCAAAAAGACTCATCAAAAGGGGCTTCTACTAAATACTGAGCAAAGGGTCTGAATACTTAGGCCCATGTGATATTTCAGTTTTTCTTTTTTAATAAATCTGCAAAAATGTCAACAATTCTGTGTTTTTCTGTCAATATGGGGCGCTGTGTGTATAATATGGGGTGCTGTGTGTACAATATGGGGGGCTGTGTGTACAATATGGGGGGCTGTGTGTACAATATGGGGGGTTGTGTGTACAATATGGGGGCTGTGTGTACAATATGGGGTGTTGTGTGTACAATATGGGGTGCTGTGTGTACAATATGGGGTGCTGTGTGTACAATATGGGGGGTTGTGTGTACAATATGGGGGGCTGTGTGTACAATATGGGGGGTTGTGTGTACAATATGGGGTGTTGTGTGTACAATATGGGGTGCTGTGTGTACAATATGGGGTGTTGTGTGTACAATATGGGGTGCTGTGTGTACAATATGGGGGGTTGTGTGTACAATATGGGGTGCTGTGTGTACAATATGGGGGGTTGTGTGTACAATATGGGGGGCTGTGCGTACAATATGGGGGGCTGTGTGTACAATATGGGGGGTTGTGTGTACAATATGGGGTGCTGTGTGTACAATATGGGGTGCTGTGTGTACAATATGGGGGGTTGTGTGTACAATATGGGGTGCTGTGTGTACAATATGAGGTGCTGTGTGTACAATATGGGGTGCTGTGTGTACAATATGGGGGGCTGTGTGTACAATATGGGGTGCTGTGTGTACAATATGGGGTGTTGTGTGTACAATATCAACTTAAATTATTTTAGCAAATGACTGCAATATAACAAAGAGTGAAAAATTTAAGGGGGTCTGAATACTTTCGATCCCCACTGTATATATATATATGAAATAGATGCTAATAGACTGCAGGAAATCTTCTAAAAAATAAAATAAAAAAGCAAATAGATGCTAATAGACTACAGGAGAGCTGCTAAAAATAATTAAATAATAAAATAGATGCTAATAGACTGCAGAAGATCTTCTAAAAATAAATAAATCATGAAATTAATGCTAAACGACTGCAGGAATTCTAATAAATAAATAAATAAAAAAAATCAAATAGATGCTAATAGACTGCAGGAATTCTAAAAAAAAGAATTACAAAAAATTAAATGAAATAGATGCTAATAAGCTGCAGGAGAGCTGCTAAAAATAAATTAATAATAAAATAGACGCTAATAGACTGCAGGAAGTCTTCTAAAAATAAATAAATCATGAAATAAACGCTAAAACACTGCAGGAATTCTAAAAAAAAAAAAAATAAAATAAAAAATAAAATGAAATAGATGCTAATAGACTGCAGGAGATCCGCTGACAATAAATAAAAGCAATTAAATAGGAGCTAATAGACTACAGGAGAGCTGCTAAAAATAAATAAATAATAAAGTAGATGCTAATATACTGCAGGAGATCTTCTTAAAAAAATAAATAAATAAAAATGAAATAGATGCTAATTGACTGCAGGAGATCTTCTAAAAATAAATAAACCATGAAATAAACGCTAAAAGACTGCAGGAGTTCTAAAAAAAAATAAAAATGAAATAGATGCTAATAGAGTGCAGGAGAGCTGCAAAAAATAATTAAATAAAAAAAAAAATAGATGCAGGAAATCTTCTAAAAGAAAAAAAATGAAATAGATGCAAATAGGCTGCAGGAGAGCTGCTCAAAATAAATAAATAATAAAATAGATGCTAATAGACTGCAGGAGTTCTAAAAGAAAAAATGAAATAGATGCTAATAGACTGCAGGAGAGCTGCTAAAAATAATTCAATAATAGGATAGATGCTAATAGACTGCTATAACTAAATGAGTAAAGAGATGCTAATAGGCTGAAGAAATACTGCAGAAAAAAAAAAAAAGAAAAATGAAATAGATGCTAATAGACTGCAGGAGATACGCTAAAAAAAATATATATATATATATATATATATATATATATATATATATATATATATATATATATATATAAATAATGGAATAGATGCTAATAGACTGCCAGTGATGTGCTAAGAAAAAAAAAAAAAAGAAAATAGATACTGACAGACTGCAAGAGATCTACTAAAAAAATAAAAATAAACAAAAAACAGTAAATTATGAAATAGATGCTAATAGACTGCAGGAGATCTGCTAAAAAAAGTTGTAGATCTCCTGCAGCTTATTGCCATCCATCTCCTTTATTTCCCAGCATACCTCCTGCAGCCTATTAGCATCTATTTAATATTTCCTCTTTTTTTTTTCCATGGCATCCTAAGATTCCACAAAAAAAGTTGTTCTCCTTTAGTCTTCCTTGCCAAATATACCGGACCAGGCCCCAAGTCTTCCTTGCCAGTATCCCGGACCAGGCCCCAAGTCTTCCTTGCCAGTATCCCGGACCAGGCCCCAAGTCTTCCTTGCCAGTATCCCGGACCAGGCCCCAAGTCTTCCTTGCCAGTATCCCCGACCAGGCCCCAAGTCTTCCTTGCCAGTATCCCGGACCAGGCCCCAAGTCTTCCTTGCCAGTATCCCGGACCAGGCCCCAAGTCTTCCTTGCCAGTATCCCGGACCAGGCCCCAAGTCTTCCTTGCCAGTATCCCGGACCAGGCCCCAAGTCTTCCTTGCCAGTATCCCGGACCAGGCCCCAAGTCTTCCTTGCCAGTATCCCGGACCAGGTCCCAAGTCTTCCTTGCCAGTATCCCGGACCAGGCCCCAAGTCTTCCTTGCCAGTATCCCGGACCAGGCCCCAAGTCTTCCTTGCCAGTTATACCGGACCAGGTCCCAAGTCTTCCTTGCCAAATATACCGAACCAGGCCCCAAGTCTTCCTTGCCAGTATCCCGGACCAGGCCCCAAGTCTTCCTTGCCAGTATCCCGGACCAGGCCCCAAGTCTTCCTTGCCAGTATCCCGGACCAGGCCCCAAGTCTTCCTTTCCAAATATACTGAACCAGGCCCCAAGTCATCCTTGCCAGTATCCCCGACCAGGCCCCAAGTCTTCCTTGTCAGTATCCCGGACCAGGCCCCAAGTCTTCCTTGCCAAATATACCGGACCAGGCCCCAAGTCTTCCTTGCCAGTATCCCGAACCAGGCCCCAAGTCTTCCTTGCCAGTATCCCGGACCAGGCCCCAAGTCTTCCTTGCCAAATATACCGGACCAGGCCCCAAGTCTTCCTTGCCAGTTATACCGGACCAGGTCCCAAGTCTTCCTTGCCAAATATACCGAACCAGGCCCCAAGTCTCCCTTGCCAGTATCCTGGACCAGGCCCCAAGTCTTCCTTTCCAAATATACCGAACCAGGCCCCAAGTCATCCTTGCCAGTATCCCCGACCAGGCCCCAAGTCTTCCTTGCCAGTATCCCGTACCAGGCCCCAAGTCTTCCTTGCCAGTATCCCGGAACAGGCCCTAAGTCTTCGTTGCCAGTATCCCGGACCAGGCCCCAAGTCTTCCTTGCCAGTTATACCGGACCAGGTCCCAAGTCTTCCTTGCCAGCATCCTGGACCAGGCCCCAAGTCTTCCTTGCCAGTTATACCGGACCAGGTCCCAAGTCTTCCTTGCCAGTATCCTGGACCAGGCCCCAAGTCTTCCTTGCCAAATATACCGGACCAGGCCCCAAGTCTTCCTTGCCAGTATCCCGGACCAGGCCCCAAGTCTTCCTTGCCAGTTATACCGGACCAGGCCCCAAGTCTTCCTTGCCAGTTATACCGGACCAGGCCCCGAGTCTTCCTTGCCAGTTGTACCGGACCAGGCCCCAAGTCTCTGACATACTGCCATAGCAGCCACTATTGGTGGTAAGGTCGGTCCAGAAAGGGAAAACAAAGTCTTCAGCAGGGCCTCAGTGTGCTTATCCATGGGATCCCTGGAAGTCCTCATCCAGAACCATAAGAGTCTTATTGGGTCAGAGACCAGAGAAGCTGGGATTTTAAGCTTGTACCTCAGTGGAGTATGTTGTCTTCTCTCCAGGGTCTTGGTAGATGGATGGATAGGTGCCTTAATCAGCAACCACGCTCAAAAAGGGCCAAGTCAGTTCTCCACCTGTGAAGAGTCTAAGAACCTTTCTTTTTCTGGGGTCTGCTAGTCCATGGGAGTCCTGTGCCCTTAGCTTCTTTCCCCAGAGTTATGAGACTTCTTCTCTCATCCTTGTCGTTTACCCGTGTATGACCCCAGCGCGTTTCCACACTACGTTTTTCTCATCCTTGTCGTTTACCCATGTATGACTCCGACTCATTTCCACACTACGCTTTTCTCACCTTCGTTAACCCGTGTATGACCCTGGCTTGGCTCCAGACTACATCTCTCTCATCCCTGTCATTTACCTATTTATGTCCCTGGCTCAACTCCAGACTATGTCTTTCTCACTTGTGTATGACCCCGGCTCATCTCCAGACTTTGTCTCTCTCATCTTTGTCGTTTACCCGTGTATGACCCCGGCTTGGCTTCAGGCTACACCTCTCTCATCCATGTCATTTACCTATTTATAACCCCGGCTCGGCTCCAGACTACGTCTCTCTCATTTGTGTATGACCCTGGCTCATCTTCAGACTTCGTCTCTCTCATCCTTGCCATTTACTTGTTTATTACCCTGGCTTGGTTCCAGATACTGTATGTCTCTCACATCCTCAATTTTTACCCATGTATAACTCTGGTTTGTCTCTACACTACATCATCTCTCATTCTTGTTTTTTACCCATGCATGACCCCGCCTTGGCTCCAGACTACGTCTCTCTCATACTTGTCATTTACCCGTTTATTACCCTGGCTTGGTTCCAGATACTGTATGTCTCTCACATCCTCGATTTTTACCCATGTATAACCCTGGTTTGTCTCTACACTACATCATCTCTCATTCTTGTTTTTTAACCCATGCATGACCCCGCCTTGGCTCCAGACTACGTCTCTCTCATACTTGTCATTTACCCGTTTATTACCCTGGCTTGGTTCCAGATACTGTATGTCTCTCACATCCTCGATTTTTACCCATGTATAACCCTGGTTTGTCTCTACACTACATCATCTCTCATTCTTGTTTTTTAACCCATGCATGACCCCGCCTTGGCTCCAGACTACGTCTCTCTCATACTTGTCATTTACCCGTTTATGACCCTGGCTTGATTCCAGATACGTCTCTCTCTCATCCTTGTCGTTTACCTGTTGATGACTGTGACAGACCCAACCAGGACAGGGGCTTTCGGAGCGGAATAGGGGCTTGCCTCCTACCCACTGATTATGGTCCATGGAGGAGAGTGGAGGTTTTGTCTGCTTCTTCTGGTCAGAGCATGGTAAAGAGCTCAGTTCAGCCTCTGATCCCATGGAGAAAGCAGATCATTCTCTAATGATGGACAACAACGTACTGAACGCTGGGAGCGAGGCTTGGATTACTTCTCTGAAAAAGGACAATAAAGCTTCTCTTCTGGAGTGGATGGAAAGGTGTAATATTAATCTTGTACAGGTTAATGGTCAGAGGAAATGTGGTGGCCCTCCTGCAGACTGGGTTGGAGAAGCCCCTCCACTTGGGATAGAAATATTTATCAAAATCTCCCTCAAGAAATCTATGAAGATAAATTAATTGATTTTTAAGACTGCTGGAACATTGAGTTTTGTCTTATGAATGACGACTTGTCTAGTGGACAGATTACACGAGTGAAAGCTGGTTAATGAGATTTGGACAGCACTAGGTCTTTTTTCTGCAGAACTGGTGCCAAACTGTCTGGGTGGGCACTGACCTAAGTCACCTACGCTTGTCTAGGTGACTAGTTGTTAATTAGTTTACTGTTTAATTGTATCACTGTTTATGTTAGCTGTTCATTAGATGTGCTGATATTACTGTTTAGGTTTGCATTGTTTAGGATAATGTAACCAAGCTCTTATCTGATTTTGTGTGGTATATATTCTGTGTGAGTTTATAATAAAGTCAGTTCCAGTTTGCACCTAAGCTAGTGTCATTTAGTTCTTTGGTGCAATTCTTAGCTATAATACCTTGTTCCTGGTTCCAGAGTGGAGGAAACTGTATCGTGGCAGGGTGCCAGGTCGTTTGTCACATTTCTCCAGGTCAGATCATTGAAAAGAGCTCAGTTCAGCCTCTGATCTCAAAATCCACAGTCTCCTCTATGGGCCATAATCAGTGGGTAGGAGGCTAGCCTCTATTCCCCTCCAAAAGCCCTCTTCCAGTTGGGTCTGTGACAATGACCCTGGCATGGTTCCAGATATGTCATCCTTGGTTTTTTTTACCCATGTATGACCCCGGCTCAGCTCCAGACTACATCTTTCTCATCCTTGTTTACCCGTTTATGACCCCAGCTTGGCTCCAGACAAATGCCCTGTACACACGGTCGGATTTTCCGATGGAAAAAGTGCGATTGAATTGTGTTGTCAGAAATTCCAAACGTGTGTGGGCTCCATCTGACTTTTTCCAACGGAATTTCCGACACACAAAGTTTGAGAGCAGGCTATAAAATTTTCCGACAACAAAATCCGATCGGTTAAATTCCGATCCTGTGTACACAAATCTGACGCACAAAGTGCCACGCACGCTCAGAATAAATTTAGAGACGAAAGCTATTGGCTACTGCCCCGTCTATAGTCCTGACGTACGTGTTTTACGCCACCGCGTTCAGAACGATCGGACTTTCCGAAAACTTTGTGTGATCGTGTGTATGCAAGACAAGTTTGAGTCAACATCCGTTGGAAAAAATCCATGGATTTTGTTGTCGGAATGTCCGATCAATATCCGATCGTGTGTACAGGGCATTAGTCTCTCTCATCCTTATCATTTAGCCGTTTATGACCCCGGCTCAGCTCCAGACTACATCTTGCTCGTCCTTGTCATTTACCCATATATGACTCCATCTCAGCTCCAGACTATGTCTCTCTCATCCTTGTCATTTACCCATTTATGACCCCAGCTCGGCTCCATACTACGTCTCTCTCACTTGTGTATGACCACGGCTCGGCTCTAGACTATGACTACTAGACTCTCATCCTTGTCATTTACCCATTTATGACCCTGGCTTGTCTCCAGACTACGTCTCTCTCATCATTGTCGATAATCTGTGTATGACCCCAACTTGGCTCCAGACTACGTTGCTCTTCTACTTACCTGTGCAAGACCTCAGCTTGGCCTTGACCTCAGCACTGCAGCCTTCCAGACCTGCACTAGAGGTCCTGCCCTGCATCATCTTATCATGGGTGTAAAGAATGTCAGCTGCAGAATTTCCTCCGGACTTCCTGAGACTCCTGTCTGCTGCCGGGATACAGTCCTTGTTGGTCATCTCCAGAGGCAACTATCAACAACCCAGATCCCAGCACCCATGCTACTTTGTTTGGACCGGAGCCACAAGGGAAGCCCTCTCTTCACTTCAGCCTTCAACCAGGTAAATGACAGCTAGGCTGTTTGTATTCATGTTGATCCTCCTGTTTAGAGGGACACAGAAAAGATAGAGGGGGGTTTCTCTATGTTAGATGTGATTTAATTGGTGTTCCAGAAACATGGCTTGACTCCTCACACAACTGGGCCGTTTGTGTTCATGCTGATCCTCTTGTTTTTAGGGACACAAAACATAGAAAAGATGTGATATAAAAGTGAGGAAGAAAGATAATCTTGTGGTTGGAGGTTGTGATGGTAGAATGATCTATGGGTCTATGAACCGATTAGTTTATAATTAAAGTCAGACATCAGTCAACTACATACCAGAAAAAGTAAAAGAGGATGAGGACTTCTAGGACCCTGGAAGGAATAGATTGCGAGAGGTGTAGTTCTCTATAGACCGTGAAAAGAAACTACAGATACCATATTCATTGGAGCTCCGAGCAGAGGAATAGGAGGAGTGTTGTCCCCGGGCTGAGGAGAAGAAGAGTGTGAAGGACCATTAGAGGGGTTGATTGTGCTTCAGCCTGCCAGTAGACCATTCACCACCACACTTGAGAGGGCGAGAGGGGCAGTGACAGACATCCTGAAACACTGGTGAGCACCACAGATGCTGATAGAGCCTGCTGACTGATCAAGGGGAAGGACACCGCAGACACTGAGGGGTCGTCATGCTGCCAATAGGAAACAGAGGGGGATCATCGGCTACCACTGGAGTTGGTGATAGGCTGCTGGCGAAACCCCCACCTGAATTTGCCAAAAGAGGAACTGTATAGCCTGCAGGTATCATAGTGCTGGTGCCCCGGAAGAAGTCCTTAAAGCGACGAAACCGGTCAGGCTGAGGTATCCCTTCCTGTCATCACACCCAGAAGTTTCTGTGCCTATACACATACGCTGTTTTTTATCTGCTGGCATGCAAGTGCATTACTTTTAAATAAAAGCCCTGTTATTGAGATTTTACACTATTGTGGCGTTTTATCTCTTGCTGGGGTATTGCGATTTGGTGTGTCCACTTGGAGCAAGAGGACCTGTGATTTTCTCATCGGCTGTCTGAAATGATCTTCCCCATCTTCCGTATGTAGACCTACGAATGGTGATGGAGCATTTGAGATACTCAGCCTTCTTTGACCCCCCCTGTAATACTGTAGGTGGTCAATGCTCTCTGGTACGAGCACATCCTTTATTGGTGGTGGTTTATCACATGGTGGAAGATTTCAGTTGGTGTATCAACAATCAAGACACGCATCTATATTTGTGTCACCTGTGTGACTCATGGAGGTTGATTTACTAAAGGAAAATAGACTGTGCACTTTGCAAAGTGCAGTTGCACTCTGCGAGAGCAGTTGCTCCAGAGGTTAGTAAATGAGGAAAAGCTCTGCTGAATTCCATCATCCAATCATATGCAAGCAAAAAGGCTGTTTTTTTTTAATTATCCTTGCACGTGATTGGGTATTCTTTGCAAAGTAAAGCTTTACCTCATTTACTAAGCTCTGGAGCAACTGCACTTTGCAAAGTGCACAGTCTATTTGCCTTTAGTAAATCAACCCCATAGACTCACTTTTTGTTTTGTTTTGTTTTTGTTACACTTGGCGCAACATTATTTTATTTATGCCTTTAACAACGTGCTTAAAAGGGACATTATCCTCAGCACTCCAACAAAAACAGTTGGGCCCCAACGAGATAGCCAGCAGAAGAGAAAAGGTATATTACAGACTGCCGAACTCTTATAGGGCGTACACATGGTCGGACTTTGTTCGGACATTCCGACAACAAAATCCTAGGATTTTTTCCGACGGATGTTGGCTCAAACTTGTTTTGTCTACACACGGTCGCACAAAGTTGACGGAAAATCCGATCGTTCTAAACGCGGTGACGTAAAACACGTACGTCGGGACTATAAACGGGGCAGTGGCCAATAGCTTTCATCTCTTTATTTATTCTGAGCATGCATGGCACTTTGTCCGTCGGATTTGTGTAAACACGATCGGAATTTCCGACAACGGATCTTGTTGTCGGAAAATTTTATCTCCTGCTCTCCAACTTTGTGTGTCGGAAAATCCGATGGAAAATGTCCGATGGAGCCCACATACGGTCGGAATTTCCGACAACACGCTCCGATCGGACATTTTCCATCGGAAAATCTGACCGTGTGTATGGGGCATAATGGTGGCCTAACTCTTGTTAGCTAGGATTGCCTCAACATAGGGTTTAGGAGGGGCTACTCTCTATGCCAACTGTTTGCTTTTGCAGTGGCAAAAACAGTGGCTCCTTCGAAGGTAGGCACTACAAGTGTTGGAAAAGTAATAAAAGAAAACAAAAAACACGTAATTTGAAGGCACATTTTTATCAACCAACTTCCAAAGAATAAAATTATTTTAAATATATAGCTTCATTTCTTTTATATTAAACAATTATTGTTATCATATTTACATTTTTTTATAAGGTACAGTATATATTAAATATTAAATCACAAAATGTCACATTAACCACTTTCAGTCAGCAGGTGGCACTCTCCACGTACCCTCCTGAATAGACTGATAACACGACTACTACACTGAAACGGTCAGCCCTGCCATGTAGACTGATTCTCCGCTGCTCTTCATCCACAAACTTAGTCTTTCTCAACCTCTTCAACGCCAAGGGACCCTTGAAATAACTTTCTGATCTCAGGGAACCACTGCTAAAAATTACTATGTTCTAAAACCCATGATACATTAGTGTAATGGTCAGTGGGAAGAATGATCCTTACACTAGTGGTCATTGGGAAGAATTACCCCCTTACACAAAGCTAAAAAGATCATTGGTGTCAGTGGGAACTTATCTGAAAGGCAGAAATTTCTCATTGCTCAAGGAACCTCTAGCAACCTCTTGAGGAACCCTGGTTGAGAAAGGCTGATCTAGCTCCTCACCCGCCCTTATTTTTCCCCTTGAAGCCTCTACTGAAGATCAGGGGGAGATCAGACTACACAGCAGGAGGGACCCAACCAGCAGTGACACCCTCACTCTTCTCTCTAATGGCCAAGGAAGCCATATACAGTGTTTTTTTTTGTAAACTTTTGATTTCCTTATAAAGTGTTTCTTATTTGAAGATCAAAGGCGCGCTCAACCAAATCTATACTGCATGTCAAGGTGTTCTTCCTCTGAGCATGAGATCTATGATGTGCGGCAAAACACGATTCATATAGAAGACATTTACCGCATTCAGGACATTAATACGCCTCAAAAGTGGTATGGGTTACCTGATGTTTCGTAAGAGTAGACTTCCGTGTAAAAAGTTTCCCACAGTCGGGGCAGGAAAACGGCTTCTCCCCCGTGTGAGATTTTTGATGTCTGACAAAATCTGATTTTCGCGGAAAACATTTTCCGCACTCGGGGCAGGAAAAAGACTTTTCCTGATTGTGGCATACCCGATGTTCGCTAAGACTGGACTTCTGTGAAAAGCATTTCTCGCATTCGGGACAGGAATACGGCTTCTCCCCCGTGTGAGACCTCTCATGTCTGGAAAGGCCAGTCCTATCTGAGAAACCTTTGCCGCACTCAAAGCAGGAATACGGCTTCTCACCTGTGTGAGATCTTTGATGTATAAGAAGGTGGGATTTCTGTGAATGACATTTCCCGCACTCAGGACAGGAATACGGCTTCTCGTCCATGTGAGACCTCTGATGTGTGTTAAGATTGGCCTTCTGTGAAAAACATTTTCCGCACTGAGGGCAGGAATAAGGCTTCTCCCCTGTGTGAGATCTCTGATGTATAACAAAATCTGATTTCCGTGTATAACACTTCCCGCACTCAAGGCAGGAATACGGCTTCTCCCCTGTGTGAGATCTTTGATGTATAATGAGTTCAGATTTTCGAGTATAACATTTTCCACACTCAAGGCAGACATAGGGCCTCTCACCCGTATGTAATCTATGATGTCTAGCAAGATAAGACTTCTGTG
The DNA here is from genome assembly GCA_037952835.1 of Lithobates septentrionalis. Classification (NCBI taxonomy): domain Eukaryota; kingdom Metazoa; phylum Chordata; class Amphibia; order Anura; family Ranidae; genus Lithobates; species Lithobates septentrionalis. Next base: position 172,357 of record JBBDGP010000932.1, read on the forward strand.
AAAAACATTTCCCACACTCAGGGCAGAAATACGGCTTCTCTCCTGTATGAGATCTGTAATGTATGATGAGTTCTGAATTATGAAGAAAACATTTCCCACACTCAGGACAGGAATGAACCTCCTCACCAGTGTGAGATCTCTGATGTACTTGGAGACCTAGTACGGAGCCGAAAATTTCCCCACATTTAGAGCAGGGAAATTTCTTCTTCCCTTGAGTTCCGTCTCCATCCCCCACAATGCATGGTGGTTCTGAACCAGGAAGATTCCATGGTGTATCCACATTGTAAAGCCTTTCTTCGGCACAATCTCCTGTGATGTCCTCATCTTCTATTTTACAACCTGGAGATAAAGTGAGAAGATCCTTTGAGGGTTTCTCCATGGCGTGTCCTGGAAAAATATAAAAAACATCATCAATAGATATGAGAGGGTTAGTTCACTTCCATCAAGATTCCATCTGGATCAGGTAGATATGAGTGAGCAGATGTTCTCTGTGGGTGTCCCATATCTCCAACCAATGAGTTAATCAGTGTGCAGTAACAGAGCAGAGATAAGAGAAGAATATATGATGGGTCACCTGTGCTGATCTCTGTAGGAGTGTCCTCCTCTATGAATGCCTTCGTCATTCCAGCTTCCTCCATATAATGCTCTTCATCTCCAACGTACGTCTCTTCTTCTTCTTCTTCAATTTTTTCGTTATTCATATCTTCACCCTAAGCCAACAGAATGGCAGAAAATAACATCTGTAACATAGAAGTATTTATGATGTGAGATCACATAGAAAATATCATCTTGTAGAGTCCAAACATCGTCTCCACATGTCAGAGTGTTCAATCACTTTATGTTCCCGACCCTCAACTCCACCTACCTGATGATGGTGAGGGATGGTGTGACCTTCCCGTGTGGAGTCCCGGGAATAAAGAGGAGTGGGACATCTCTCTGGTGGGTTCCCATTACTGGATCCATCTGTAGGAAACACACACACTGACTGAATACATTGTTTCTATGTGTTTATCAGATGATGGGGGATCTAGGTGGACCCTCCGTACTGCTCTCTCCTTTACAATAAAGTCTCCTCTTACCCGGTGATGTGAGGGGCGGCTGATTCTCCATCTTAACAATGTTGAAGAGGTTTGTTTGTCCTTCGAAATGCTCCCACTCTTCCAAGGAGTAACAGTTATTGGCATCCTGACACCCTATAGGAACCTGACACACACAATGATACAGTCACCATCCAGACACATCCCTTGTCTGTTACTGGATAATGTCCCAGAATTCCCGGCACCGCTCACCTCTCCTGTCAGCAGCTCAATAATCTTGTGGGTGACTTCTAAAATCTTCTCCATGTTTGGCTTCTCAAGTTTTAGGGAGTCACATGGAGGCACTGTGATGGTCATATGATCACCTGACTTCAGATGAGGGAAACTCTGTATTGAGGAACCAATAGGAATATCATGTTAGATCCCAGAATCCTCCTCACCTCTCCGGTCAGGTCTGTGTTTTATTAATAGAGATAAGAGTGATGTCATGTGACCTCCCAGAATCCTCCTCACCTCTCCGGTCAGGTCTGTGTTTTAGTAATAGAGATAAGAGTGATGTCATGTGACCTCCCAGAATCCTCCTCACCTCTCCGGTCAGGTCTGTGTTTTAGTAATAGAGATAAGAGTGATGTCATGTGACCTCCCAGAATCCTCCTCACCTCTCCGGTCAGCAGGTAGATGATCTCCAGGGTGAGGTTTAGTATCTTCTCGGTCATGTGATGCCGTTCCTCATCCATTCTTATTAATGTGGTCATGTGATCTATGTGGGTTTCTCTGTAGATAAAGAGGGGAGAATTATCTGGACAGTATTGGTTTTACAAGATTAGGATGGGCATATAAGGGGTTATTAGTTGGGTTGAGTTGGGTTGAGTTGGGTTTGAAGCCACATTCAAAATTCCCCAACAGTGGCATGGGCAGCTTTGTGAGTTGCGTAGGTCAATATAACTGCCAGTCTCTCACAGGGTGGGACCAATGACTGGATGGATATGCAGTAATCCAACAATGACTGCCTCTCTATCCATGAGGATCCTGCTACGGGGAACGAAAAGTAGTCCTGTTTTAGAGAAACCCAGAGTTTGTGGCACTTGCAGGGCCTGGAAACCCTACGCCTCGCCCTGTGCTTAGCTAAAAGCAAGATCTCCCTGCCTTTTGTGGGTTTGCCCTGCCAGGTGAGCTTTATAAAGTCTTAAACGAATGTTTCTATTTCAGATCAAGGAAAGGAGGACAAGTAAATTTAAATATTTTCATGGGATCTGCAGGTCAAGGTATGGTATGACCTTGTCTGCCCAATAAAATGGGTAATTGGGATGCAGTGAATGCAGAGTGTAGACCAGAGGTAAAAGAGAGAAAACCCCTCAAAGAGTTGCTGGGACTTTAAAGGCAACAAAGTAGTAAAAAACAATTTTATTGATACAAATATACAAAAATATATAAATATGACAATATGAAGAGCGTCTAATACAATTCACTGCATACACAATAAAATAAGGATATGGATATGCTGATGTAGAATTCGAATGTATATTCGTGTAATCTTCCACCTTGGGCCTACGCGTTTCGGGACTAACTAAAGAATCCCTTCATCAGGGGCAACTTGTAGGAGGAATCACACCTAGCATATTCAATCACAGAGACTCACTGCCAAGATCCAGAGGTAGACCAGAGTGTAGACCAGAGTGTAAACCAGTGGTCTCCAAACTGCAGCCAGGGGACCAGATGCAGCCCTTTACTTGCTTTTATCCGACCTATGCTACATTATTCCATCCACTGACACCAGTGATAGGACATAATTCCTGTTACTGACACCAACAATGGGGTACTATTCCACCCACTGACACTAATGATAGGGCAGAAACGATAGGGCCCCATCGTTGGTGTCAAAGGAAAGAATTGAGCCTCATTGTTGGTCATATTGGGAGTAATCACATCAATGAAGGGGCACAATTCCTTCCTTTTACACCAACAACAGGGCAATATTCCTTGCAATGCCACAAAAAGATGGGGCATTATGTACTCCCACTGATGCAGGACATTTTCTTTTCTTTTCAAACAAGAAAGCCAGACCTTATTTTCACTCCCGCTGGCCACAATCCAGCCCTCCTAAAGTCCTCCTGAAGGACAGTAAACTGGCCCTCCGTTTAGGAAGTTTGGAGATATCTGGTCTAGAGCAACAGGTCCCTCTCTCGTTCCTTTACAGTCCAACATGATAATAGTCAGGGTTGTCCTCCTTCCCTTCTAATATCCATTCTAGAATCAGTTCTACACCATATTCAGAACATCACTGATGTAAAGGGCCTGGTTTTAGGAGGTGACCATCACAAGGTTGCGGCTCATAGCATAGACCTTTGGTTTGTTTTGTTTTTTTTACACATTACTAGTCCGTCTACCTCTCTCTCCCAACTCTGGTACAGGAACTCAGCACCCTTAGCCAATTTTAGAAGCAATTTACAAAAATCCGAGGAGCTGAGTGTTTATCTGTCTACACCAGGGGTATTGAGTTCAAATTTAAGGAGGTCCGATCAGTAAAATTTTCTTCCAGCTGAGGTCCGAATCGCGTGTGTTCTGCCCTCTTCACATCACCCACCCACAGCACTGCCCCCCTTCACATCACCTGCCCCCCCTTCACAGCACTGCTCCCCTACCTTTACATCACTCCCCTACTGCACTGCCCCCCCCTTTATATCACCCACCCCCCTCACTTCACAAATCCCCCCCACAGAAGTGTGCTCTGCCCCCTTCACATCACCCCCCCCCCCCTCCAAAGCACTGCCCCTCTTCACATCATCTGCCCCCCCCTCACAGCACTTCTCCCCTTTACATCACCCACCCCCTCACTTCATAAATCCACCCCTCCCCCACAGTAGAGTGCTCTGCCCCCTTCACACCACCCCCCCTCCAAAGCACTGCCCCTCTTCACATCATCTGCCCCCCTTCACAGCACTTCTCCCCTTTACATCACCCACCCCCTCACTTCACAAATCCACCCCCCCCCCCACAGTAGTATGCTCTGACCCTTCACATCACCCCCTACCCCAATATCACCCACACCCTCACTTCACGAATCCCCCCCCCAGTAGTGTGCTCTACCCTCTTCACATCACCCCCTCCCCCACAGCCCCTTTCACATCACCCCCCCACCAAAGTACTGCCCCTCTTCACAGCACTGCTCCCCTCTACATCACTCCCCTACTGCACCCCCCCCTTTACATCACCCTCCTACAGCACAGGCCACCCTCGTCCCTCGTATCACAAAGACCCCCCCCCAGTTGTGTGCTCTGCACTCTTCACTTGCGCTCCACAGTAGTGTCCTCTGCCCTTCACTCATACAAGGCCGGTCCTAGCCACCAGTCACTTGCTGGTTAATATGAAAAGTTAACCGCCAGCAGCTCCCACCCTCTATCCAATGCAGAGCTGTGCCTCCCGCATTCCGCTTTTTACCATCCTGCTTCCTGCTCTCTGCTCAGCCTTGAGAATGACAGCGGTGCAGGGTGGGGGATATAAGCAACTCTTATATGGGATGACCGCAGGTCCAGATGGTACAGTGGCTCGGTCCGGACCTGAACCACGATGATGCCATATTGATGCATGATCTCATAGCCCCTCTGAGGGGCAGGGTTATCAACCTTCTTAGATGATCTCAGACCTACTTTAATGGTGAGGGGTTGGATTGGATTGTGAGCCTCCTTCCTTCATTATTGGCTGATCTCATAGCCCCTCTTATAGTGAGGAGCAGGGTTATCAACCTTCTTCGATGACCTCAGACCCACTTTTATAGTGAGGGGTGGAATTGTGAACCTCCTTCCTTCATTATTGGCTGATCTCATAGCCCCTCTTATAGTGAGGAGCAGGGTTATCAACCTTCTTCGATGACCTCAGACCCACTTTTATAGTGAGGGGTGGAATTGTGGACCTCCTTCCTTCATTATTGGCTGATCTCAGACCCCTCTTATAGTGAGGGGCAGGGTTATCAACCTTCTTTGATGATCTGAGACCCACTTTTATAGTGAGGGGTAGAATCGTGAACCTCCTTCCTTCATTATTGGCTGATCTCATAGCCCCTCTTATAGTGAGGAGCAGGGTTATCAACCTTATTTGATGATCTCATACCTACTTTAATAGTGAGGGGTTGGATTGGATTGTGAACCTCCTTCCTTTATTATTGGCTGATCTCAGACCCCTCTTATAGCGAGGAGCAGGGTTATCAACCTTCTTTGATGACCTCAGACCCACTTTTATAGTGAGGGGTGGAATTGTGGACCTCCTTCCTTCATTATTGGCTGATCTCAGACCCCTCTTATAGTGAGGAGCAGGGTTATCAACCTTCTTTGATGACCTCAGACCCACTTTTATAGTGAGGGGTGGAATTGTGGACCTCCTTCCTTCATTATTGGCTGATCTCAGACCCCTCTTATAGTTAGGAGGGGTGGAATTGTGGACCTCCTTCCTTCATTATTGGCTGATCTCAGACCCCTGTTATAGTGAGGGGCAGGGTTATCAACCTTCTTCGATGACCTCAGACCCACTTTTATAGTGAGGGGTAGAATTGGGGACCTCCTTTCTTCATTATTGGCTGATCTCAGACCCCTCTTATAGTGAGGGGTGGAATTGTGGACCTCCTTCCTTCATTATTGGCTGACCTCAGACCCCTCTTATAGTGAGGGGTGGGGTTATCCATTAGTGGGTGCTGATCAGGATCCAAGGCTGTGCAGAGCATTATGGGTGAACACCAAAACTAAATAAACCACCAATTCAACCAAAATTTGGATCCTGGAATTTGGGGTCACATTTCACCACTCTGAAGCTCATCGTTCGTTACGAAACTGCTAAGGTGAACCATCCCCAAATGAAGGAAATGTTTTGGCCCCATAATTAGGGCAATGTTCTGACCTTGAAGGAGTTAATCTATGTTTCCACACTATATATGTGTGTATCATCATCTGCTGGAGATAAAAGACGTCACAGTGACTATGGAGGAAGAGGACGGAACATGACGGGGAGGTTACTGGGTGTAAATAGAAAATAAGATCTTATTACCTTCTCTGCTGCCAGTTCCAGCAATGTCTTCTCTCTACTTCCTCCCAACTCACCACCTCTCACCTGGAATTTCCTGTTTATACCTCACATCACTTCCTGTCTGTTTTCCATAGAGACTTCCTGTCTGGGTAGAAGTGAGATCCCCACCTTGTGGAGCTCAGAGGAACTACAGCCCGAGAAACTCCTCGTAGTATGACCACGGGATGGGGCCTATTTTATTCCACTGACACCAAGGATAAGTAGAGTTGCCACCTCATCCCTTTAAACCCGAAACACCTTTGAACTACACGGGTTCTGAGGCTAATTTAATGCAGATAAGGCACCAAGTGAGTTTAATTACCACCTTAATCAGCCACAGAACCTGTGTAATTAATATGTGTTCGGGTTTAAAGGGATGAGCTGGCAACTCTAAGGATAAGGCTTATTCTATCTCACTGACACCAACAATGGGCTTATTTTATTCCACTGACACACAAAGAACTTATTTTATCCCACTGACACCAAAGATGAGGCATATTTTATTCCACTGACACCAACTGTTTGTAAATAAAGTACACAAGGATTCCCCTGAACCTGAACCAGACTCTTATCCTCACATCCATCATCTTGATGAGAGATGGATATGGATTTTAAGGGTGCACCCAATGCAAAATAAACTATAAAAAAGCATGAATTTCCCCCCCAAGGACCACATCAGGCTCTTATCCAAGTATGCTACCAGGTTGGCCAGGAACAGGTGGGCAGGGAGCATGTGCTCGCTGAACCATACCAGGCTACACGCCCCCAACATAGTAAGGGTATTATGCCCCCACAACCCTTGCCCGGAGGTTGTGTGGGTCTGCAGGGGGATGTATTAGAATCTGGAAGCCCCCTTAAAAATAAGAAGGTGCCCAGATATTGCCCCCCCCCCCGCCCCCAGTGTGTAAATAATCAAGGGGTACATAGTACTCCTGGTTACCCATTCCCAAAAAATCAAATAGCAAATAAACATCATTAACAAGTCCTTTATTAAACAACCCCCCACCCAACAAAATGATGTCCCATGATGCAAATCCATCCTTCATCAGGTCGACCAGTGATCAAGATTTACGTCAATCATGATTACCACTGGCCTCCATTCAGTGTCCTTTACCCCTCTCTGCCAATCCCTCCACTGACCTCCATTCAGTGTCCTCCACCCCTCTCTGCCAAACCCTCCACTGACCTCCATTCAGTGTCCTCCACCCCCTCCGCCGGCTTTCATTCAGTGTTCTCCCTGTCTGCCAATCTCTCCATGTGCCTCCATTTAGCGTCCTCCACCCCTCTCTGCCAATAACTCCACTGGCTTCAATTCAGTTTCCTCCCCCCTCTCTGCCAATCCCTCCATTGGCTTCCATTTACTGTCCTCCACCTCTCTGCCAATCCCTCCACTGGCTTCCTTTCAGTGTCCTCCACCCCTTTTTGCCAATATATTCACTAATTTCCATTCAGTGTCCACCATCCCTCTCTACCAATCCCTCCACTGGCTTTTATTTAGTGTCCTCCACCCCTCTCTGCCAATCCCTCCACTGGCTTTTATTTAGTGCCTTCCACCACTTTCTGCCAATCTCTCCACTGGCTTCCATTAAGATTCCTCCACCCTTCTTTGCCAACCCCTCCACTGGCTTCCATTCAGCATCATCCACCCCTCTCTACCAATCCCTCTATTGGCTTCCATTCATTTTCCTCTATCCCACTCTTCCATTCAGTGTGCTCGACCCCTCTCTGTCAGTCCCCCCACTGATTTCCATTCAGTGTCCACCATCCCTCCCTGCCAATCCCTCCACTGGTTTCCTTTCAATGTCCTCCACACTTTTCTGCCAATCCCTCCACTGACTTCCATTTAGTGTCCTCCACTCCTCTCTCTGCCAATCTCTCCATTGCCTACCATTCAGTGTCCTCCACCGCTCTCTGCCAATTCCTCCACTGGCTTCTATGCAGTGTCCTCCACCCCCTCCACTAATTTTCATTCAGTGTCCACCATCCCTCTACTGACTTCCATTTAGTGTCCTCCACCCCTTTCTGACAATCCCTCCTCTGGCTACCATTCAGTTTCCTCTACTCTCTCTGTCAACCCCTCCATTGGCCTCCATTCAGTGTCCTCCACCCCTCTCTGCTAATTCCTCCACTTCCTTCATTTCAGTGTTCTCCACCCCTCTCTGTCAATCCCTCCACCGGCCTCTGTTTAGTGTTCTTTCTGCCAATCCCTCCACTAATTTAGAGTGTCCACCATCCCTCTACTGGCTTCTATTTAGTGTCCTCCACCCGTTTCTGCCAATCCCTCCACTGGCCTCCTTTCAGTGTCCTCCACCTCTCTCTGCCAATCCCTCCACTGGTTTCATTCAGTGTCCTCCACACTTCTGTGCCAATCCCTGCACTGGCTTCCATTCAGTGTCCTCAACCCCTCTCTGCCAATCCCTCCACTGGCATTAATTTAGTGTCCTCCATCCCTCTCTGCCAATCCCTTCACTGGTTACCATTTAGTATCCTCCACCCCTCTCTTCCAATCCCTCCACTGATTTCCATTCAGTGTCCTCCACCCATCTCTGCCAATTCTCCACTGGCCTCCATTCAGTGTCTTCCACCCCTCTCTGCCAATTTCTCCACTAATATCCATTCAGGGTCTACCATCCCTCCTCTGGCTTCCATTCAGTGTCCTCCATCCCCCTCTTCCATTTATTGACCTCCACTCCTCTCTGCCAATCCCCCATTGGCCTTTCATACAGTGTACTGCACCCCTCTCTGCCAATCCCCCCACTGATTTCTATTCAGCATCCTCCACCCCTCTCTTCCAATCCCTCCACTGGCTTTCTTTTAGTGTTCTCCACCCCTCACTGCCAATTCCTCTTCTGACTTCCATTCAGTGTCCCCTACCCCTCTATACCAATCCCTCCATTGTCTTCCGCTCACCCAACCAATAAAATTAAAAATACTAACAACTTACAAAGCCATCCACAACTCGGCCCCAGCTACAATCGCTAACCTAGTCTCAAAATACTTACCAAATCATTCTCTTCGTTTCTCCCAAGACCTCCTGCTCTCTAGCTCCCTTGTCACCTCCTCCCAGGACTTCTTCCAAGCCTCTACCATCTTTTGGAACTCTATACCCCAGTCTGCCACTCTGTCCACTTTTAGGTGATCCCTGAAAACCCTTCTCTGTAGAGAAGCCTATCCTGCCTCCACCTATTTTCTCCATCGGCTCATCCCCCACAGTCATTACCTTGTGTATCACTTGTACCCCCTCCCCTTTTAGACTGTAAGCGCCAAGAAGTCGGGTCCTCTGATTCCTCCTGTATTTAATGGTATTGTAACTGTACTGTCTGCCCTCATGTTGTAAAGCGCTGTGCAAACTGCTGATGCTATATAAATCGTGTATAATAATAAATGATGAACTTTAATTTCCTTTTGAAGTCCTTTTTACAATATAAAGATCAAAGAAGTGCTCCATCCACGTGTTTTTATTTTTTAATGCAGTATTTGATATTTTTCACCATATACAAATACGTAAACAGCCATGGTTCCGATGATAAATTATACAACATGCATCATAAACTTATCTCATTATCCCAGATTGATATAATCGCTTCCCAGGGGGAGGGAGTATGGAAGGAGGCCCCAAGGAGATATAAGCCTACCATCTATAGGTTCATAAATTCCATAAGCATTAAAAAGAGGTTGCGATAGCGAATTCCTAAAAACAGCAGACGTCAAGAAGGAGATCCCTTGTCTGGATGTGGTCTCCCCAGGGCGCAATGCATGTTCGGCATGCATCTGCTCTTAAAATCCAAGAAGTACCGAAGTATGTCCATGTGGTTCTAGGGTGCACCTGAGAGGAGAAAACCAAATACCAACAAAAAAACGAAACATGGAGGGAAAAAGACCACAAGGAAAAAAGAAACATCGAAAAGCAGAGAAGAAAGTCTCTCGAAACTGGCCTCCAAGCCAAGAAAAGGATCCTTCCCAGATGCCCACGGCATCTACGCGTTTTCCGAAGTGTATATCGCGGTGTGCAAGTCTGATGTATGGCAAAATACGATTCCTATAGAAGTCATTTCCCACATTTGGCACACTAACACTTGTCGAAGTTTGCGTGGGTTCCCTGATGTTTGTGAAGATAAGACTTCTGTGAAAAACATTTCCCGCAATCAGGGCAGGAGAATGGCTTCTCTCCCGTATGAGACCTTTGATGCTTGACAACTTCTGATCTGCGCGTATATTGTTTTCCGCACTTTGCGCAGGAATACGGCTTCTCCCCCGTGTGAGTTCTCTGATGGCTAACAAGCATATATTTCTCGGAAAAACTTCTCCCACACTCAGTGCAGAAATGCGGCTTCTCCCCAGTATGAGATCTTTGATGTCTATCGAGGTCTGATTTCTGCGTAAAACATTTCCCGCACTCGGAGCAGGAATACAGCTTCTTGCCCGTGTGCAACTTCTGGTGTCTGGCAAGAGTCGTCTTTTCTGAAAAACATTTCCCGCAATCAGCGCAGGTAAACGGCTTCTCCCCCGTGTGAGATCTGCAATGTTTGTTGAATTCTCCTATATGGAAAAAACATTCCCCGCACTCAGGGCAGCAGTGAAGGTTTTCACCCGTGTGGGACCTCTGATGTATAGAAAGACTCAATTCAGAGGTGAAACTTTTCCCGCACTCAGGACAGGAAAATTTCTTCTCCCCCTGAATCCCGGCACCATCCCTCACGGTACGAGGTTGCTCGGAGTCAGAGGGATTCAATAGTCTATACACATTGTGAATTGTGTCCATAGCTGAGCTCATGGTCTTTACTTCTGAACAATCTCCTGGGAAGTCTTCATATTCCATTCTACAACCTGGAGGTAAGGTGAGACGATCGTTTGAGGGTTTCTCCATGGCGTGTCCTGGAAAAATATAAAAAACATCATCAATAGATATGAGAGGGTTAGTTCACTTCCATCAACATTCCATCTGGATCAGGTAGATATGAGTGAGCAGATGTTCTCTGTGGAGGTCCCAACCAGCTGGGACTCTCCCCCCTCTTCAGTCAAAGAGCCTTTGGTCCTCCTCCCAGATCACTTCTACATTTACACAGCCTTGTCAGAAGAGCAGGAACCAATGGGGACTGGGAGGTTCATGCTCTTTACACAACCACAAGCCTAGGCACTGGGTCATGTGATCTTTGATAGACAAGAGGGTCAAAGTTCAGACTTGCAGACCCTTAACTATAGAACAAGTGACCACAGGCCTAGGCTTCTATAGCTTAGTTCCCGTCCTACTCTGGACCAATCAGTGAGCAGTAACAGGAGCAGGAGATAAGAGAAGAATATATTATGGGTCACCTGTGCTGATCTCTGTAGGTGTGTCCTCCTCTATGAATGTCCTCGTCATTCCAGCCTCCTCCGTATATTGCTGATCATCCCTCACATACGTCTCTTCTACTTCATCCTTGACTTTTATTTGAATCAGATCTTCACCCTAAACCAACAGAATAGCAGAAAAAATAACATCTGTAATGTCGTGCTACCCCCTAAGGAGCTGCTGAGTTTTGGGTCCCCCTATAGGTCTGCACAGCCAGGCAACACGCATTTTCCAACTTGCATCCAAAGTCAGTAACCAGTCTGTGGGCTTGTTTTTGGATAGGGGCTAGGGGTTATATGGGATGCCCAACTTGACTTGAAACGGTACAGTGCATCCAGAAAAGTATTCACAGCGCTTCACTTTTTCCACATTTTGTTATGTTACAGCCTTATTCCAAAATAGATTCAATTCATTATTTTCCTCAAAAGTCTACAAACAATACCCCATAATGACAACGTGAGAGAAGTTTGTTTGAAATCTTTGCAAATTTATTAAAAATAAAAAAAAGGAAAAAAAATCCCATGTACATAAGCATCACAGACTCCTCCCATGTACACAACTATCACAGGCTCCTCCCATGTACACAAATATCACAGGCTCCTCCCATGTACACAACTATCACAGGCTCCTCCCATGTACATAAGCATCACAGGCTCCTCCCATGTACATAAGTATCACAGGTTCCTCCCATGTACATAAGTATCACAGGCTCCTCCCATGTACATAAGTATCACAGCCTTTGCTCAATACTTTGGTGAAGCTCCTTTGGCACCAATTACAGCCTCGAGTCTTTTTCAGTATGATGCTACAAGCTTGGCACACCTATTTTTGGGCAGTTTCTCCCATTCTTCTTTGCAGGACCTCTCAAGCTCCATCAGGTTGGATGGGGAGTGTCGGTGCACAGCCATTTTCAGATCTCTCCAGAGATGGTCAATCGGGTTCAAGTCTGGGCTCGAGCTGGGCCACTCGAGGACATTCACAGAGTTGTCCCGTAGCCACTCCTTTGTTATCTTGGCTGTGTGCTTAGGGTCATTGTCCTGTTGGAAGATGAACCTCCGTCCCAGTCTGAGGTCCAGAGTGCTCTGGAGCAGCTTTTCATCAAGGACGTCTCTGTACATTGCTGCATTCATCTTTCCCTCGATCCTGACTAGTCTTCCAGTTCCTGCTGCTGAAAAACATTCCCACAGTATGATGCTGCCACCACCATGCTTCACAGTAGGGATGGTATTGGTCAGGTGATGAGCGGTGCCTGGTTTCCTCCAGACACGACGCTTGCCATTCAGGCCAAAGAGTTCCATCAGACCAGAGAATTTTGTTTCTCATGGTCTGAGAGCCCTTCAGGTGCCTTTTGGCAAACTCAAGGCGGGCTCATGTACCTTTTACTGAGGAGTGGCTTCCATCTGGCCACTCTACCATACAGGCCTGATTGGTGGAGTGCTGCAGAGATGGTTGTTCTTCTGGAAGGTTCTACTCTCTCCACAGAGAAACACTGTAGCTCTGTCAGAGTGACCATCAGGTTCTTGGTCACCTCCCTGACTAAGGCCCTTCTCCCCCAGTCGCTTGTTTTAGCCAGGCAGCCCGCTCTAGGAAGAGTCCTAGTGGTACGGATGATGGAGGCCACTGTGCTCATTGGGACCTTCGATGCTACAGAATTTTTTCCGTAACCTTTCCCAGATCTGTGCCTCCATACAATCCTGTCTTGGAGGTCTATAGACAAGTCCTTGGACTTCATGGCTTGGTTTGTGCTCTGACATGCACTGTTAGCTGTGGGACCTTATATAGACAGGTGTGTGCCTTTCCAAATCATGTCCAATCAACTGAATTTCCCACAGGTGGACTCCAGTCAAGTTGTAGAAACATCTCAAGGATGATCAGTGGAAACAGGAGGCGCCTGAGCTCAATTTTGAGTGTCATGGCAACGGCCGTGAATACTTATGTACAGATGTCAAACAATCTTCTTTCCCGTTTTCATTATGGGGCATGGTTTGTAGAATTTTGAGGAAAATAATGAATTGAATCCATTTTGGAATAAGGCCGTAGCATAAATGTGGAAAAAGTGAAGCGCTGTCAATACTTTCCGAATGCACTTTTAACTTTGGAGGACAAAACTTCCTATTTCTGTACAAAAAAAAAAACAAAAACACACAGATGGATCCTGGGCTTCCTACCCCCTCCAGAGTGGCTTCTATCTCTTTACGGATCAGCCACATAGTCTCTGTAAGGAGCTCTTGGTCCCCTTTAAATGAACCTCTTCAGACCCCGGCTAGAACCTACAAGCCCACCTGGCTGCTGTGAAGAGTATGCCAGAGCAAGGGATTCCAGAACAGACTTGCGCCACTGTCCCAGAGGGAACTGGTTGGGTATGGCATCTACAGTAGCAAGCCCTCTCCCCTTGTAGGCCCTGGGGGTGCAGAGGTACTCACACTGTCCTGCTTTCAAGCCTTCCGCTGGGCTAGTTTATTTCCTGGCTAACAGGCCGTCCTTCCCCGGTGGACTGCAGGCCATGAAGATCCCTTTTTCAGCTTCCTTCCTTCAGCCTGGAGGCAGAACCCCCTTCTCCAGGGCCCCCTTCCAGGCCACACACAGCAGCACTTTAACACCTCATCTTCCACCCGACTCCCCTTGCTGGCCAGACTCCTCACCATTTATGGGCTGATTCAGCCACCCTGCCTGGGGAATATGCCAGATTCCCATGAATATTCAGATCCCTGCCTCTATACTCCTGCCCACTAGCTTCTAGAAGTTTCCATGAAACCTCCAGAAACCAGGGGGGAATCGATAGAGGATTGGTTGCAGAGTCTTCTACCCTGACCTGAATTTGAACCTTGACCCAATTAATAGACTTATATAAACTACCATGAGTCAAGTAGATTTTCCTACATCTATTCTATCACTAGGTGGGTGCTACAGTAACATAGAAGTATTGATGATGTGAGATCACATAGAAAATATCATCTTGTAGAGTCCAAACATCGTCTCCACATGTCAGAGTGTTCAATTACTTTATGTTCCCGACCCTCAACTCCATCTACCTGATGATGGTGAGGGATGGTGTGACCTTCCTGTGTGGAATCCCGGGAATACAGAGGACGGGGACATCTCTCTGGTGGGTTTCTGGTATTAGGTGGTTCCAACAGAACATCCTTATAGAGACCCGGGTGTCCTTCAAAATACTCCATCACACCATACTCCTCATCGTCCTCTTTTATCTCTTCTTTAACATCAGCTTTAGAATCTCTCAGGTTTCCACTCTGAACATATATCAAAAATAACGTCAATTGTAACAATGCAGATAATGTACAGATCCTAATGATACTATCAGTGATTGTTCATCATCTACCTGATGATGGTGAGGGATGATGTGACCTTCCTGTGTGGAATCCCGGGAATACAGAGGATGGGGACATCTCTCTGGTGGGTTCCTGGTATTAGGTGGGTCCATCATAATGTGCTTGTAGAGATCCTTGTGTCCTTCAGAAAGCTTCTCCATCACTCCATACTCCTCATCCTCCTCTTTAAACTCTTCTTTAACAACAATATTATAATCCCCGAGGTTTCCACTCTAAGTATATAACAAAAAGATTTTTTTGCAAGAAACATGCTTGTGTATAAATCACAGCTACCATATCAATACCTGTTAACTCTTTGAGCGCTTTTGACATGTCTGGTCCATTGATAGCTCATTGGGTTCAAACAAGCTAACAGCTGCAGTAGCATTTTTGAGCTTATTTCTGTTTTGGGCTGCCATGTTGGTGCTTTTATGTAAAAGTGACTGGGTGGCTTATCAAAATTGTAGCGATCATCTTTATATTCTACAGGGCCTCTACTTTCTGAAAATATATGATGTTCTGGGGTTATAAGGAATGTTCAAGAGCGGAACTAGATCATGGTCTACCTGGTCAAGTTGAGGGATGGTGTGATCTTCCTGTGTGGAATCCCGGGAATACAGAGGACGGGGACATCTCTCTGGTGGGTTTCTGTAGCTGGATGACTCCACCATGGTGTCCATCAAGCCATCCTCATCATCCCCCTGTTTCATCTCTTCTTTAACCTCAACTGTAAGAACATCCAGGTTTCCACTCTATATATAAAATAAAAACAACATCAATTGTAACAATGCAGATAATGTACAGATCCTAATGATACTATCAGTGATTGTTCCTCATCTACCTGATGATGGTGGGGGATGGTGTGACCTTCCTGTGTGGAATCCCGGGAATACAGAGGACGGGGACATCTCTCTGGTGGGTTCCTATTACTGGATCCATCTGTAGGAAACACACACACTGACTGAATACATTGTTTCTATGTGTTTATCAGATGATGGGGGATCTAGGTGGAGCCTCCGTACTGCTCTCTCCTTTACAATAAAGTCTCCTCTTACCCGGTGATGTGAGGGGCGGCTGATTCTCCATCATGACGTCCTTGTAGAGATCCTTGTGTCCTTCTAAATACTCCCACTCCTCCATGGAGAAATAGACAGTGACATCCTGACACCTTATAGGAACCTGACACACACAATGATACAGTCACCATCCAGACACATCCCTTGTCTGTTACTGGATAATGTCCCAGAATTCCCAGAATCCTCCTCACCTCTCCTGTCAGCAGCTCCATCATCTTCTTGGTGACTTCTAGAATCTTCTCCATGTTGTGTCTCTCAGGTTTTAGGGAGTCACATGGAGGCACTGTGATGGTCATATGATCACCTGACTTCACAAGAGGAAATCTCTATATTGAGGAACCAATAGGAATATCATGTTAAAATCCCAGAATCCTCCTCACCTCTCCGGTCAGGTCTGTGTTTTATTAATAGAGATAAGAGTGATGTCATGTGACCTCCCAGAATCCTCCTCACCTCTCCGGTCAGCAGGTAGATGATCTCCAGGGTGAGGTTTAGTATCCTCTCGGTCACAAGACTCCGGACCTCCTTCATTCTCAATAATGTGGTCATGCGATTCTGGTCCTCACTCATCCTCATTGATGTGGTCATGTGATCTATGCAGGTTTCTCTGTGGATGGATAGTGGAGAATTATCTGGACTGTATTGGTTGTACAATATTAGGATGGGGATAGAAGGGCTTTATATGCGGGCCTACCCCCAGTAGGAATTGGCACATGTATATTGGGGTACTTAGAGTTTGTAGTTAGTACTGCCTGATGAAAAAGCACTTGCAAGCAGGGAGACAGGATCGCCCGAGCCACTGTTCCTCTCCCAGCGCCTGGCATGCAGCTCCCACCACCCCATACACCTGTATTCTCGTCCTTACGATGTTGCATAGACCCCGAGTTGAGCCCAGGCCACACAGGTACCCTATGGTCTGTTGACCCTCGAGTACCTTCCTGCTGTGTTCATGCTCCTGCGATGTGCTGCCCAGTTAGACTCGAGCTGAGGCCAGTCCTCACAAGGAACCTGTGATCTGCTGCCCTGGAAGTACACTTCTGTGCTTAGTTTACGCTCCTGTGATGTGCTACCCAGGTAGACCTGAGCACAGGACACACAAGGAGCATGTGATCTGCTGCCCTGGAAGTATCCTTCTGCTTAGTTCTAGCTCCTGTGATGGGATACCCAAGTAGGCCTGAGCTGAGGGCAGTCTACATAAGTACCCTTTTGCTTTGTTCATGCAATGTGCTACCCATGTAGACCTGCGTTGAGGCCAGTCTCACAAGGATCTTGTGATCTGCTGCCCTGGGAGTACCTTCTTGCTTTATTCATCCTCCTGTGATGTGCTACCTGGTTGTACCCAAGTTGAAGCAAACCTACGCTAGTACCCTGTGATCTGCCGACCTGTGAGCACCTTCCTACTTTGCTTTTCTCCAGCGATGTGACTCCTCACCACCTGGCTGGATTAGTGGAGGAAGAGGACAGATCAGCAATGGTGGCTGAATACTGGCTGTTCTGTGCCTGGGAGGAGGAGGACACATCAGCAACGGTGGCTGAATACTGGCTGCTCTGTGCCTGGGAGGAGGAGTACACATCAGCAACGGTGGCTGAATACTGGCTGCTCTGTGCCTGGGAGGAGGAGGACACACCAGCAATGCTGGCTGAATACTGGCTGTTCTGTGCCTGGGAGGAGGAGTACACATCAGCAATGTTGGCTGAATACTGGCTGTTCTATGCCTGGGAGGAGGAGGACACACCAGCAATGTTGGCTGAATACTGGCTGCTCTGTGCCTGGGAGGAGGAGTACACATCAGCAATGTTGGCTGAATACTGGCTGCTCTGTGCCTGGGAGGAGGAGTACACATCAGCAATGTTGGCTGAATACTGGCTGCTCTGTGCCTGGGAGGAGGAGGACACACCAGCAATGTTGGCTGAATACTGGCTGCTCTGTGCCTGGGAGGAGGAGTACACATCAGCAATGTTGGCTGAATACTGGCTGCTCTGTGCCTGGGAGGAGGAGGACACATCAGCAACGGTGGCTGAATACTGGCTGCTCTGTGCCTGGGAGGAGGACACATCAGCAATGTTGGCTGAATACTGGCTGTTCTGTGCCTGGGAGGAGGAGGACACATCAGCAACGGTGGCTGAATACTGGCTGCTCTGTGCCTGGGAGGAGGAGTACACATCAGCAATGTTGGCTGAATACTGGCTGTTCTGTGCCTGGGAGGAGGAGGACACATCAGCAACGGTGGCTGAATACTGGCTGCTCTGTGCCTGGGAGGAGGAGGACACATCAGCAATGCTGGCTGAATACTGGCTGTTCTGTACCTGGGAGGAGGAGGACACATCAGTAACGGTGGCTGAATACTGGCTGCTCTGTGCCTGGGAGGAGGAGGACACATCAGCAATGCTGGCTGAATACTGGCTGCTCTGTGCCTGGGAGGAGGAGGACACATCAGCAATGCTGGCTGAATACTGGCTGTTCTGTGCCTGGGAGGAGGAGGACACATCAGCAATGCTGGCTGAATACTGGCTGTTCTGTGCCTGGGAGGAGGAGGACACATCAGCAATGCTGGCTGAATACTGGCTGCTCTGTGCCTGGGAGGAGGAGGACACACCAGCAATGCTGGCTGAATACTGGCTGCTCTGTGCCTGGGAGGAGGAGGACACACCAGCAATGTTGGCTGAATACTGGCTGCTGTGTCTGGGAGGAGGAACGTACCTCACTACCACAACACACACAACTCAAACCCTGTTCACTAAATCACATCCCTGATCTGTCCCTAAGAACGGCGTTATCCACTGCCCTCGTTATTGGCTGAACTTGGACCCCCTTTTATGGGGAGGGGTAGGGTTATCCATTCCCCCCCCCCCTTTATTGGCTGAAATCATTCCCCCCTCTTATTGTGAGGTTTGGGGTCACCCACATCTTTCCCCAGTTACTGGCTGACCTCAGACCTCCATTTACGTCGTGGGGTGGGTTTTCCACCTCCCCCCTTTATTGGCTGAAATCAGACCCCTTTTAATTTGAGGGGAGGGGTTATTCTCCACTCCCAATTATTGCCTATAATCAGACTCCCCATTATAGTGAGGGGTGGGTTTATCAATCTATCCCCTATATTGGCTGAAATCAAACTCCTTTAAATGTGAAGGGCAGGGTTATCAAGCTTCCCCCCCTGAATTGGCTAAAATCAGACCCCTTCTTATAGAAAAGGGATAGGGTTATCTCTTTACTCCCATTATTGGCTGAAATCAAACCCTTTTTATAGTGAGGGGTTATCAAACCCCCCCCCCACCCCCCATTTTTGGCTGATCTTAGAAACCTCCTAGTATCGTAAGGGGGAGGGCGATCCATTTCACCCCTCGGTTTCCAAAGCGAGCAAAGTCCTTTCTTGTATTAAGAGAGGTATGGACTCCAGAGAGAGAGATATCATTTTGTCCCTGTTCAAATCATTAGTAAGACCTCATCTGGAATATGCAGTTCAGTTTTGGGCACCAGTTCTCAAAAAGGATATCGGGGAACTGGAGAAAGTGCAGAGAAGGGCAACCAAACTGATAAGAGGCATGGAGGAGCTCAGCTATGAGGAAAGATTAGAGGAACTGAATTTATTCACTCTTGAGAAGAGGAGAATATGGGGGGGATATGATCAACATGTTCAAATATATAAGGGGTCCATATAGTGAACTTGGTGTTGAGTTATTCTTTATGGTCAACCCAGAGGACAAGGGGGCACTCTTTAGGTCTAGAGGAAAAGAGGTTTCATCTCCAAATATGGAAAGGTTTCTTCACAGTAAGAGCTGTGAAAATGTGGAATAGACTCCCTCTAGAGGTGGTTCTGGCCAGCTCAATAGATTGCTTTAAGAAAGGCCTGGATACTTTCCTAAATGTACATAATATAACTGAGTTTCGACATTTATATGTGAAGTTGATCCAGGGAAAATCCGATTGCCTCTCGGGGGATCAGGAAGGAATTTTTTCACCTGCTGTAGCAGATTGGAGAATGCTCTGCTTGGGTTTTTTGCCTTCCTCTGGATCAACTGAGGGTGTAAAATTGGGTATATTGGATTGTACGATATTTTTTAATTGTATTTATTTATTGTTTTTAAGGTTGAACTGGATGGACTTGTGTCTTTTTTCAACCTGACTAACTATGTAACTATTATTGGATGATCTCAGGATTAGACGCATCCTTTCTTTAGAAGGGGGCTAGTTATCCACTCCCCACCATTACTGGCTGATCTCAGACCCCCCTCATAGTGAGGGACAGGGCTATCCATATCCCCTATTATGGGCTGATCTCAGACCCCCCTCATAGTGAGGGACGGGGCTATCCATATCCCCCCATTATTGACTGATCTCAGACCCCCTCATGGTTAGGGGCGGGGTTATCCAAATGCCCCCATTATTGGCTGATCTCAGACCCCCTCATAGTGAGGGGCGGGGCTGTTTATCTCCCCCATTATCGGCTGATCTCAGACCCCCTCTTAAAGTGAGGGGGGGGGCTATCCATCTCCCCCATTATTGACTGATCTTAGACCCCCCCTTGCATAGTAAAGGGCAAGGTTATCCATGTCCTCCCACCATTAGAAGTTGATCTCAAACCTCTCCTATAGTGAATAGAGATGGGCTCGGGCGTGTTCGAAATCCCACGCGCCCGATCCAGCCAGGAAACCGACACCGCACACAGCCTATCACCGTCAGTAAGATGTTTCCCGATCTGTACAGCTACCAACCAGGGGAATGTCTCCCTGCCTTGTAATTAGCCACGTGTAGTGAATGCTTCCTGGTGGGATCGGGTATGTGGGATTTCATAACACGTCCGAGCCCATCTCTAATAGTGAAGGGTGCAATTATCCACCTCGTTCTCCAATGTTGGCTGCTGACCAAGGTCAAAGGCTGTGCAGGGCATTATGGGCGAGCATCAAAAATAATCTACCACAAATTCCACCAAAAATTAGAATCCTGAAAACTGGACCAAATTAAAAAAAAAAAAAAAAAACCTGAATGTAATCCTCATCTCTCATCCACAAGAGAGGAGAACCTCATCACGAGAGCCTGCAAAGGAGAAAGTCATTGGTGGAAAAGGTGACACGTCTCCAAAAATGAAGACAAACCACAATTCGAATCCTTGATCTTGGGGGTCAAATTTCAGTACAAACTGAATGCAAATCTCATTTCTCCTTACAAGAGACCGCCAAGGTGAGAAGGTGGCACGTCTCCAAAATGAAGAAAAAATTCTGCCCCTGAAGGGGTTAATCTAGGTTTCCACACTATATATGTGTGTATCATCATCTGCTGGAGATAAAAGACGTCACAGTGACTATGGAGGAAGAGGACGGAACATGACGGGGGGGTTACTGAGTGTAAATATAAAATAAGATTTTATTACCTCCTCTACTGCCACTTCCAGCAATGTCTTCTCTCTACTTCCTCCCGACTCACCTCTCACCCGGAACTAATTTATACCTGACATCACTTCCTGTCTGTAACTGACATCCCTTCCTGTCTTCCATAGAGACTTCCTGTCTGGGTAGAAGTGAGGTTGCCATCTTGTGGATCTCAAAGGAACTGCAGCCCCTGAGAAATGTCTCGGTAGTGTGAACACGGCCTTGAGCTGTGTGTGTATGTGCTGTATATCCAGGGGCGGCCCCCCTATCCTCGCCACCCCCCCTATCGCAAAGTTCCCAACTGTCAATGATTTCGAGGGACTGTCCCTGATTTGGAACAATGTCCCTCTGCCCTCTTTCCTCCTCATTTGTCCCTCATTTTGGTCTGATCTATATAGTTGTATATAAAATGCACTTTTTAGCTTTCAAAAAGTGTTTCCCAGTGCTAAACATTTCATCCAATTTCTAAATTACTGCATTTGTACATTTTAAAAGCCAATATAAAGGAATAGTAGTGGTAAAAAAAAGCCCTTCCTGATTTAATTAACCTTTTTTTTGGTTAATTCTGCTTTAAGGGGGTGTGGCAAGGGGTGTGTCCTATGCCTACATAAGTTTGTTAGTAGGTGTCCCTCATTCCCATCGCAAAATGTTGGGAGGTATGCTATCGGGTCACCGGTAGGGTTGCCACCTGGACACATTATTCAGACCAGGCTGTGGCTCCCCAAGCAACCAAGATAGTCACACACAAATCTGTTGCCTTTTCGAGAGCTGTGGGCGGATGTCTGGGGGCAGGTTTGGCATTAATGGGGGGGCAGGGCAATGATGTCAGCAAGAGCAACTCGGCCACACCCACTGTTCGCTGTGGCACGCTATGTGCCCCGCATTTCTACTCTCCTTAGGGGCACCTAAAGTTGTCCCAGGCCGCTAAATTGTTCGGGTTTGGCCTGAAGAAAAGGTGGCAAAACTAGTCACCGGGCATATGAATTAGACCGGCCAGGTTTTTTTTTTTAAAGAACCTGATTAGAGCCATAGACCCTAATAAGCCCTACTTTGAAGCCCTAATAAGCTTCAAAATAGGGTGGACTCGGGAGGCAGCGCATTGCGTCTGGAGCCCACCCAGGTGTGTTGCAACAGCAAATGAAAATTCGCTGTTGCAACACTGATGCTCCCGATGAAACCTGTCTCCCGATTGGCCAAAAATGTCAGGCAATTCTATTGGACACCTAGTGCCGGGAAGAGGAGAGAGGAGACACCGCTGAAGCTGCTCCAGGAGAGGAAACCGGTCACCGGAGCAGCTTTCCCCGGGCCCGCCATGCTCTCACCGTAGACATCCAAGGTAAGGACAGTGGGTGGTGGTGGTGGTGGGAGCTGTGTTAGTGCCCCCCCCCAAAAAAAAAAAACACACCAGCCGTCACTGTGTATATCTCTATAGATTTGTAGCATGACCAGCACAGATGAGCATCCTTTCTACAGACAGAGTTTCAAGCATTTCATTGACTTCTTCGACAAGCTCACACTTTAACCACGTTCACAATGGGAGGCTATAAGCCACTCTCTCTCATTCTCCTGGTCACTGTCCATTACCCGTCTAATGCCCAGAGCACCTCTATACACAGGTCTGTGTCTTACTCAAGATCCAGTTTAATGCCCCGTACACAGGAGCGGAATGTCCGACAGAAAAAGTCAGACGGGAGCTTTTCATCATGTATTCCGATCGTGTGTATGCCTCATCGGACTTTTTACGTCGAAAATTCTGATGGACCTAGAAAGAGAACATGTTCTAAATATTTCCGACGGAACCAATTCCTATCGGGAAACAGCTCGTCTGTATGCTGTTCTGACGTACCAAAAATGATGCATGCTCTGAAGCAAGTACGAGACGCAAGCTATTGGCTACTGGCTATTGAACTTCTTTTTTCTAGTCCCGTCGTACGTGTTGTACGTCACCGCATTCTTGACGGTCGGACTTTGGTGTGATCGTGTGTACGCAAGACAGTTTCAGTGGAATTCCATCGGAAAAACCTTCAGAGTTCATTCCGATGGGAAAACCGGACATGTGTACAGGGCATAAGTCTCTGAAATACAACCCAGAGGTCTTCTCTCTTTGTCATGAGTATGATACATGAGGAGGGGTCTTCTCTCTTTGTCAGAATTTGAAGGGTGATACATGACACATGAGGAGGGTCTTCTCTCTTTGTCAGGAGGATAATACATGAGGGGGTCTTCTCTTTTTGTCAGGAGGGTGATACATGAGGGAGGTTTGCTCTCTTTGTCAGGAGGGTGATACACGAGGGAGGTCTTCTCACTTTGTTAGGAGGATGATACGTGAGGGGGGGTTTTCTCTCTTTGACAGAAGGATGACACACGAGGGAGGTCTTCTTTCTTTGTCAGGAGGATGATACGTGTGGGGAGTCTTCACTTTTTGTCAGGAGGGTGATACATGATACATGATGGAGGTCTTCTCTCTTTGTCAGGATGATACATGAGGGAGGTCTTCTCTCTTAGTCAGAAGTATGATACACGAGGGAGGTCTTCTCTCTTTGTCAGGAGGGTGATACATGAGGGAGGTCTTCTCTCTTTGTCAGGATGATACATGAGGAAGGTCTTCTCTCTTAGTCAGAAGTATGATACACGAGGGAGGTCTTCTCTCTTTGTCAGGAGGGTGATACATGAGGGAGGTCTTCTCTCTTTGTCAGGATGATACATGAGGGAGGTCTTCTCTCTTAGTCAGAAGTATGATACACGAGGGAGGTCTTCTCTCTTTGTCAGGAGGGTGATACATGAGGGAGGTCTTCTCTCTTTGTTAGGAGGATGATACATGTGGGGAGTCCTCACTTTTTGTCAGGAGGGTGATACATGATACATGATGGAGGTCTTCTCTCTTTGTCAGGATGATACAAAAGGGAGGTCTTCTCTCTTTGTCAGGAGGGTGATACATGAGGGAGGTCTTCTCTCTTTGTCAGGAGGATGATACATGTGGCGAGTCTTCACTTTTTGTCAGAAGGGTGACACATGATGGAGGTCTTCTCTCTTTTTCAGGATGATACATGACGGAGGTCTTCTCTCTTTTTCAGGATGATACATGACGGAGGTCTTCTCTCTTTGTCAGGATGATACATGAGGGAGGTCTTCTCTCTTTGTCAGGAGGATAATACATGAAGGGGGGGGGGGGGTATTTTCTCTTTGTCAGGAGGGTGATTCCCATTCCCTAACCATCACTTGCTCCTAGGCTGACCAGGTTTGCACAAATTCTTCACAGTTTAACTCAACTTCACTCCTAAAGCCCAACTCCAGGTAAAAAAAAGGTTTTCCAATGCAGAAGGGCTGCACCCACACTGCACTGGTCAATTTCTCATTTTGTCTAGGGGTGAGGAGAAAGCTTATACTCACTCGATCCTTTGTTCCACTGGAAAATGGCGCTCCTCCATGGTCCAGCAATGGGCTGTTTCTGGTCTGTGGCACCTGCTCTGGGCTTGATGACATCAGTAACAGTCCACAACTCAAGACCGCTGGAGCCCGGGGTTGCCGAACTGGTCTTGTACTGGGAGGATTAGGTAAGTAAATCTCCTTTCTCCTTGCCCCTAGACAAAATGAGCAGTTACCCCGTGCATGAGCGGGCACAACCCCGGAGATGGGCTTTGATTGAATTTAACTCTCCACTTACTGTAATGCAGTCCTTTACTCCACTGAGAGTAATCAAGCAAGGAATTTCTTGCTTCAACTTTACCTAACTTTTAGTTATAAACAGGTTACAACCGTCCAATTTGGCACATCTGCAATGCAACAACATGGCACACAGTCCAGAACAATGGGTAATAAAATGCAATGGTATCTTTCCATAACTTGGCTCACTGAGTGGTAGATTCCAGAAGTGCTGTTGGTGTTACTCACTGGTCAGGGCACTCAGGTTATGTCCCAATAGATGAGAAGCCTCCACTGGTGCCTCCCTGGCTTCCCGCAAGGCTCGGTGGCGCCATCCGACAGTGAGGAAAAACAAACTTCTCCTTACATTGCCGACATTCTTAAAAAGACCTTGAGGTGACTCCTCCCAAACCCTGAATAGGCAGCAGGCAGGGCCAACCCAGAGGAAATTACCAAAATAAAGAGGAACTCAAAATGAACCCCTGCCTATAGATGCATATGTCAACTCACCTGGGAAACTGAGCAGATACTCAATTTCAAGGGTTGACTCCTGGGTATCCCAGTAGCTGAGGTGAATCTCACAGGATCTACCACAGACTTTTGAGTAAGATTACCATCTGGCCAGTAAATAGACTTCCTAACTACATGAAAATATACAGGCCTTTTATGGACCAATATTTTTTGGGCAGCCCACCATGTACAATTGGTGGGTGGTCAGAAGCAGTGTTAATTTCCTCAACGAAAACGTTTTTGTCAAAGTTTCTGTCAGCGGTATTTTTACGGTGACGAAGACTAAACAAAAAGTACAGCACATTTTCGTCCACTGACGAAAACTATGACGAAAATACAATCCGTTTTCGGACGAAAATGTGAGGCAGGGACATTTACCCTCGTAAACTAACTTCCGGTTTTCACGGAGCTCTCCCTGCTTCTGCTCCCACCAAGCAAGCGAGTTGAATCGACTGTGTGCACCGTCCGTGATGACTGCCAGAAACCAGAGCAGAACTGTTTATTAAAGGCAGGCCTCCCGAGTCCCGACGACACTGTCCCACTCCCGAGTCCTGACTCATCAGATGACCGCCCACATCCAGAGCAGACTGTGAGTGTGTAGTACTAGTGTACATTACAAGTACAGCAGGCCTGAGGCCTCTCCCCAGACCACCGTCCATCCAGAGCACCGTGTGTGCATTATTATAGGCCTTCTCTGACCACTGGCAGTGGCATCCAGAACACCGTGCATTACAGGACATCCCTCAGACCTAAGACCACCATCCAGCACTGTGCAGCATTACAGGCCTCCTCAGACCACCATCCAGAGCACTGTGCAGCATTACAGGCCTCCTCAGACCACCATCCAGAGCACTGTGCAGCATTACAGGCCTCCTCTGACCAGTGACCACTGGCCAGGTGGCATCCAGAGCACTGTGCATTAAAGCCATCCCTCAGACCTGAGACCACCATCCAGCACTCTGCAGCAGGCCTCCTCGGACCACCATCCAGAGCACTATGCAGCATTACAGGCCTCCTCCGACCACCGTCCAGAGCACTGTGCAGCATTACAGGCCTCCTCAGATCACCACCCAGAGCACTCTGCAGCATTACAAGCCTCCTCAGACCACTGTCCAGAGCACTGTACAAGCATTACAGGCCTAGTCACACCAACACTAAGAGCACTATGCAGCATTACTGGCCTCCTCAGACCACCGTCCCGAGCACTGTGTGTGCATTATTACAGGCCTCCTCTGACCACTGGCAGTGGCATTACAGGCCATTCCTCAGACCTGAGACCACGATCCAGCATTGTGCGGCATTTCAGGCCTCCTCTGACCAGTGACCACTGGCATCCAGAGCACTGTGCATTACAGGCCATCCCTCAGACTTGAGACCACCATCCAGCACTCTGCAGCATTACAGGCCTCCTCAGACCACCGTCCAGAGCACTCTGCAGCATTACAGGCCTCCTCAGACCACCGTCCAGAGCACTCTGCAGCATTACAGGCCTCCTCAGACCACCGTCCAGAGCACTGTGCAGCATTACAGGCCTCTTCAGACCACCGTCCAGAGCACTGTGCAGCATTACAGGCCTCCTCAGACCACTGTCCAGAGCACTGTGCAGCATTACAGGCCTCCTCTGACCACCGTCCAGAGCACTCTGCAGCATTACAGGCCTCCTCAGACCACTGTCCAGAGCACTGTGCAGCATTACTGGCCTCCTCAAACCTCCGTCCAAAGCACTGTGCAGCATTACTGGCCTCCTCAGACCATCCAGAGCGGCTAAATCTGTATCTGTGAGTTTGTTCAAACATTAATACCATAAATAAAAACATGATATTCGATTTTTTTTTACTCATAATGAGTACATAATGAGTTCATAATGAGTTTGGAAATTCTAGAGAAATGCTTAAATAATGCATTACAATTTAACTAAACGCATTCAATTTTAGTTGACTAAAATTATTTTATTTGACTAAAATGTACTGGAGATTTTAGTCGACTAAAATATGATGACTAAAATGGGACTAAAACTAAAATGGCATTTTAGTCAAAGACTATGACTAAAAATAAAACACTTGCAGAAGACCAAAATGGGACTAAAACGCCATTTTAATCCTAAGACTAAAACTAAATCGAAATTTGCTGCCAAAATTAACACTGGTCAGAAGAAGGGCAGAGGCCTTCAGTTGGAACCTCTCAGCCTAGGCTGCCCAACTGACTCAGCTATCCCAATCAGCTGCTGGGATCAGACCTGAGCTGTCACACTCAGGTGTCAAGCCTAGGCCTACCTACACGGTTCAGCTGTCAAGACCAGGCCCAGCTAGCCCATTGTAACGCAAAGCCTGGTGCTTAGATCAGGAGCTATAGCTGGCCGGTGTTTCTTCTGCCTATAGCAGCCAACTTTCCCTTTAGGGCAAGCATTCCTACTGGTACTTGGTTGCCCACAGAAAAAAAAAAATCACAAAAACGTATGGTGCTGCTACCCAATTTTGGCAATTCCAAGGCAAGAGCTTAATTCATACTATCACGGTGCCAGACTGGCAGCCTCCAGCCGCTTGTAATGTAAGAACCTAATAATGTTGGCAACAAGGTGAAAGTAAAATCTTTTTCTTTATTATTCCAAAGGAGTAAAAGGTTCCAAACGAGATCCAACACTAGTGCATTTCAGTCTAAAAACACCATGAGTAATGCCGCGTACACACGGTCGAACTTTACGGCAGACTTTGCCCCGGCGGACTTTTCGACCGACTTTATGACGGACTTTATGACGGACTTTCCGAATGAACGGACTTGCCTACACACAATCCACCAAAGTCCATCGAATTCATACGTGATGACGTACGACCGGACTAAAACAAGGAAGATCATAGCCAGTAGCCAATAGCTGCCCTAGCGTGGCCTTTTGTCCGTCGAACTAGCATACAGACGAGCGGACTTTTCAAATCTAAGTCCGTCCAACTTTTGAGAAAACAAAGTCCGCTGGAGCCCACACACGATCGAATTGTCCGACGAAATCCAGTCCACCGGGCAAAGTCTGCCGTAAAGTCCGCTCGTGTGTACGCGGCATAAGGTCTTTTTAGACTGAAAGCATTAGTGTTGGATCTCATACAGAACCTTTTACTTTTTTGGAACAATAAACAAAATGGTTTTACTTTCACCTGTTCGCCGACTTTATCGTGGATTGGTTGCCCACAGGTCTTAGAACATGATGTTATAGCTCCTGGCCAGAAGGCACCGGGACTGAGTGGCTGTGAAAAGGAATGGTACCTTTAGCTCTCAGGCATGTCAGGCAGGAGACAGCAGCTGGCAGTAGAATCCAATGTCGGGTGGTGAGCAAACGTAGTCCGAAAACAGTTCCGAGCTCAGGGCTGGTCGCAAGCAAGCTGAGTCCAGTTAACAAACCAAGGTCAAGATTAGGTTGCAATCCAAAGAGTAATCTAGGTATTCAGCTGTCAAGCCCAGGTCCACCTACACCTACACCACCCAGCTGCCAAGCTCAGACCCAGCTAGCTCACCCAGCTGCCAAGCTCAGACCAAGTCCAGCCTCAGTTATCCCTCTCAGCTGGCATGGTCATGCCCAAGCTACCTCACTCAACTGTTGAGTCCAGGTCCACCTACACCACCCAGCTGTCAAGCCCAGGCCCAGCTAGCCCACTCAGCTGTCACAAACAAGCCCAAGGTATCACACTAAGTCACTGAGCCCAGGTCTACTTACACCACCCAGCTGTCAAGCTCAGATCCAGCTAGCTCACCCAGCTGTCAAGCTCAAACCAAGCTTTTAACCCCCCCCCCCCCCCCGACCAAGCTAGTCCACTCAAATTTCCATTCCAGCCCCAACTAGTCCATGAAACCATCAACTGGTAGGAATATTTGAGGAAAACAGAAGATTCTTTTTATGAAGGTATTTGAAGGTATATGTTTCAGAAGGTTGATGAGATACCCTAGATCCATCTAGGTGGACTCCTTTGATTAGGCTTATTTAGGCTCACGAAGGATGGACCAACAGATAATCTTACGTGATATAAAGAAGTGAACATCTGCTGTTTAGGGTGCACAGAATGTGATGAGAGGGAGATAAGATATACCATCCACAGAAGGGGGTCTCCTTTCTTTATGCGCCTAATCCATATCATGTGGTATAATGTATTAAATGTCCCTGCAGATTGCTGTATGTGGGTAAACCACGTAGAGGGGGATAGGGGCTTTCTCCCCACTGATCAGCAATCTGTAGAAAGTTGACTCATCAGGCAGGGGCTCAAGCTCAGATCCAGCTAGCCCACCCAGTTGCCAAGCTCAGACCCAGCTAGCCTTCTCAACTGTCAAGACCAGGCCCAGCTAGCCCCCCACGCAACTGTCAAATGGCAAGATTATCCAAGGGAAGTAGAATTTTTTTTTTTCTGAGAGCAGACCATTCAAGCAGCAAGTCTGGATGAAATTCTAAGGGCTTTCAAATAAAATTAGTTGACTCAGATGTTCTCTGATTGGACAAGTTGGAGAGGATGGATATCATAATCTCCACTTCGTCCAATCAGCGAACACCTTGTATCCATTGAAATATAATGGAGTCAGTGTCGATCCTCATCGGTCAGTTTGCAGAGGGAAACTGCCCAGAAAAAAATCCCAGCAGGACCTGGAATGTTGCAGCTATCCCTGTAGTAGCACCGACTACTGCAACGTTTAGCTCAACAGCTCATCGAGTTATGCCATTGCCTACTTACATGGTGCAAAGCTGGACCAATGCGTGTATGCAATACAGAGCATTCCTGGAGTTCAGCTTCAAACACAAACAAAAAGCAGCCAGCTATTATAAGTAGGGGAGGGTTCTGGGACTTCTATGGATTTTAAGGTGGAACCCTATGCAAAAAAAATGGGTTCTCCACCAAAATCCACACCAGATGCTTACCTGAGCATGCAGCCTAAGAGCTGACCAGGAAAAGGGGGGCAACAAGCATGTGCCCTCCATGAAGAATATGAGGTCACATTCCCTCAACATGCCCTTGATGAGGAAAAGGGCCTCTTCCCTACAACCCTGGCACGGTGGTTGTGTGGGTCTGCAGGGGGATTTATTCAATTCTGGAAATGAGGAAGCCCCCAGGTACTGTCTGTGCATGTGATGGAGTAAGGGGTACATAGTACTCCTGGTTAATCATTCACCCAAAAAAAAATGGTATTGGCGGCGCGCACACGCCGCCTATACCGCCGGGAAGCCAAGGACATCATATGACGCCTGCCCGGAGGCACAGAGTGTTCCTGCGGACGCCATATGAAAATGGGCGTTTAGGGAAGTGGTTAATAAACAATCTCCCCCCCAAAAAGCGTCTTCCATCCTCAATAACGTCACGTCATCCAGTGGTGTTGATCCATGTCAGTCACGATGAATGATGATCCCGATGACCCATAGAAAGAAAAAAACGACAACCAGCATGACGATCTTCACCCGAATCCTCTTCGCCAATCATAGTTCTTGAGCCTCTCAGCTGAATGTAAACAAAGGGCAATGGAGCTGGCTGACGTCATTGACAAAATAAGATGATGACCATATTGGGTCAATGACATCATCCAGAATGCTTGCCAGCTTATTTACAAGTCAACAGCAGCCACTGGCATCTTAGCAACCAATGATGCAGTGAGACTGCTAACGTCTTAGCAACCATTGATGCAGTGAGACTGCTAACATCTTGGCAACCGATGATGAAGTGAGACTGCTAACAACTTAGCAACTAATGATGAAGTGAGACTGCTAACATCTTAGCAACCAACAATGCAGTGAGACTGCTAACATCTTGGCAACCAATGATGAAGTGAGACTGCTAACATCTTAGCAGCCAAGGATGCAGTGAGACTGCTAACATTTTAGCAACCAACGATGCAGCGAGACTGCTAACATCTTGGCAACCAATGATGAAGTGAGACTGCTAACATCTTAGCAACCAATGATGCAGCGAGACTGCTGACATCTTAGCAACCAACAATGCAGCGAAACTGCTCACATCTTAGCAATCAATGAAGCAGTGAGACTGCTAACATCTTAGCAACCAATGATTAAGTGAGACTGCTAACATTTTAGCTTCTTAAAAGAGGGTTTCTCTATGTTAGATGTGATGTGAAAGTGAAGAAGAAAGATGATCTTGTGGTTGGAGATGTGGTTGGTGTTCCAGAAACATGGCTTGACTCCTCACAAGACTGGGCTGTTTGTATGCATGATGATCCTTTTGTTTAGAGGGACACGGGACATAGAAAAGTTACAGAGAACATCATGTTTTTAAAAATGTAAATCTTTAATCTTTGTTTCATATAAAACTGTCAATATATTTGCATTTTTAACTTTCCAATGAGCAGGATGGATAATAACTTGGTGTTAATAACATTGATGGAGTAAAAGGGGTTATCAGATGCCCAGCTTGACTGAAACAATGAATGGTGACAACATCCTCCCTATGTACACAACACTGGCCTGTACTCCTTTCTGGACACCATCAATCTTTAGTGATCAAAAGCAAAAGTCCCTTAAAGCGGGGTTCCACCCAAATTTTGAACAATATCTGTATGTATTCTCTTCCTTGCCTAGATGCTGACATGCCGTTTAAAAAAATTTAAATCGCAGTAATTACCTTTTATTTTTCTATTCTTCTTTGCACTTCCTGGTTCTCCTTCCGTGGGAGTAGGCGTGTTTCTAGCCTCTCCCAGACTCCGCACAGTCTCCTGGGAGCTAGTCTCAGGCTTCCCAGGATGCCACTGAGCATGTGCGGGAACGAGCGGTGAATGCTGGGAGCACAGCATTCACCGCATCCAGGAAATAAATGCTTGTGGGCTTCAAATGCCCACAATGAAGATGGAAACCGCCTGCAGTGAATAATATAAGTTATTCTTTCCGACGAAATCTGACACAGGCGGACATATTACACACAATATGTGAGTATGTAATGCTGAGAAGAAAAGTTTGTGAATGAACTCAAAAAAAAAAAAAAAAGAATAGATAGGTGAATCCCCGCTTTAAGGACTAGGAGCTCTAAGTCCCCTTAGAAAATGGCACAATATGTTGTGAGCTGTTTTCAGTATCCCTCTCCTCTGTAGAACTGCTCCCAGCTCTACTGCCTGCAGGAACTACCAGCCCTCTTGGCCGCTTGTCCACCAGCCCACCTGGCTGCTCTGAAGATCTCCTATTGCAAGGGATAGGAAAGGTTAAGCACAGTGCTGCCCTCCTGAAAGGCTTGCCACATGTGAGTCTTTCCCCTCCTGAATCCCTGGTTGTGCTGATGTACTCACTCTGTCCTCTTTGCTTCCTGCTGCTCCACAGGCAAGATTCCTTCTCAAACCGAGACTCTGATAGGAACTTCCCAAGCCCACCCTGGAAGAAGAGCCCCCCAGACACAGGGGTTTCCTTCTAGGCCACCGGCAGCCTCCTCAGCACTCCTCTGCTGGCATGGCTTCCCCATTTTTAAGGGCTGTCCTAGCCACCCTGCCAGGGCATTCTGCCTGGGGATTGGCCAAGTTCCTTCAAGTATGCAGATCAATCCATCCTGGCCTCCACCCACTAACTTCCTTTCAGACTCACAAACTAACCATGAGTCATAACTTCAATTTCCCTACATTAACACTAGAGGGTGCTACATGTACATGTGCACGTTAGGCGCAAATGAAACCTGTTCAATCTGTCTGGGATCCTTTGCAAGTGGCAAGTCTAAATGGACTGACCTAGCCACCACTGCCTGGGGATTGGCCAAGTTCCTTCAAGTATGCAGATCAATCCATCCTGGCCTCCACCCACTAACTTCCTGAAGCTTCTCCAAACTTCTAGATCCAGGGGGAGGTACCAGAGAACTGCCTCTGTGAAGTCATCCAGCCTGACCTGTAGTAACCCTGACCCAATTTCAGACTCACATAACTTACCATATGTCATGACTTACAGTAAATTTTCCTACACTAACACTAGTAGCAAACTAGAGGGTGCTACGTGTACAAGTGCACATGTTAGGCACAAATGAAGTCTGTTCAATCCGTCTGGAGTCCTATGCAAGTGGCAAGTCTTGATGGGCTGACCTAGCCACCCTGACAGAACATTCTGCCTGGGGATTGGCCAAGTTCCTTTGAGTATGCAGATCAGTCCCTCTTGGCCTCCACCCACTGACTTCCTGAAGCTTCTCCAAACTTCTAGATCCAGGGGGAGGTACCAGAGAACTGCCTCTGTGAAGTCATCCAGCCTGACCTGTAGTAACCCTGACCCAATTTCAGACTCACATAACTTACCATATGTCATGACTTACAGTAAATTTTCCTACACTAACACTAGTAGCAAACTAGAGGGTGCTACGTGTACAAGTGCACATGTTAGGCACAAATGAAGTCTGTTCAATCTGTCTGGAGTCCTATGCAAGTGGCAAGTCTTGATGGGCTGACCTAGCCACCCTGACAGAACATTCTGCCTGGGGATTGGCCAAGTTCCTTTGAGTATGCAGATCAGTCCCTCTTGGCCTCCACCCACTGACTTCCTGAAGCTTCTCCAAACTTCTAGATCCATGGGGAGGTAGCAGAGAACTGCCTCTATGAAGTCATCCAGCCTGACCTGCAGTAACCCTGACCCAATTTCAGACTCACATAACTTACATTTTCCTACACTAACACTAGTAGCACACTAGAGTGTGCTAAATGTACATGTGCACATGTTAGGCACAAATGAAACCTGTTCAATCCGTCTGGGGTCCTATGCAAGTGGCAAGTCTAGATGGGCTGACCTAGCCACTCTGCTAGGACACTCTGCCTCGGGATTGGCAAAGTTCCTTCAAGTATGCAGATCAGTACCTTCTGGCCTCCGTCCACTAACTTCAAGAAGCTTCTTCAAACTTCTAGATCCAGGGGGACATACCAAAGACCTGCCTCTGTGAAGTCATCCAGCCTGACCTGCAGTAACCCTGACCCAATTTCAGACTCACATAACTTACCATGAGTCAAAACTTAAATTTTCCTACACTAACATTAGTAGCACACTAGAGGGTGCTACATGTTCTACAGGCGTATGGCCAGCCTAAGCCAGACAGAAGTTTGAAAGCTTTAGTCAACTCTGAATTCCTTTTTGAAGCCTTTCGTTAAACATAAAAATCAGAGGAGCGCTCAGCCACGTGTTTTCTGAGGTGTACATCAAGGTGAGCTTCTTCCCAGTGTGAGATCTCTGATCTACGGCAAAATTTGATCCATACGAAAGACATTTCCCGCACTCGGGACACTAAATACACCTCCAGGGTTGTGTAGGTTCTCTTATGTTTAAGACAAGAATTGAAAAACATTTCCCGTATTCAAGGAAGGCATACGGCTTCTCCCCCCGCGTGAGACATCTGATGTTTGACAAATTCTGATTTCCACAGATAACATTTCCCGCACTCAGTGCAGGAAAACAGCTTTGTCCCTGTGTGCCGGATCTGATGTTCAGTGAGGTTAGACTTTCGCGCAAAACTTTTCCCGCACTCCGAGCAGGAATACGGCTTTTCTCCCGTGTGTAATCTTTGATGTCTGGAAAGATGGCCCTTCTGTGCAAAACATTTCCCGCACTCAGGGCAGGAATACGGCTTCTCTCCCATGTGAGACCTCTGATGTGTGACAAGCTCTGATTTTTGCGCAAAACATTTCCCGCACTCAGAACAGGAATGCGGCTTCTCACCCGTGTGCAGTCCCTGATGATTATAAAAACTGGACTTATTCGAAAAACATTTCCCGCACTCGGCGCAGGAAAACAGCTTTGTCCCCGTGTGGCGTAGCTGATGTTCAGTGAGATGGCACTTTTGTGAAAAACGTTTCCCGCACTCGGGGCAGGCATACGGCTTCTCACCTGTGTGCGACCTCTGATGATTGACAAGATCCGATCTCCGGTAATAACATTTTGTGCACTCTGTGCATTTATACGGCTTCTCCCCCGTGTGAGTCCTTTGATGACTTTCAAGGATATGTTTGAGCGTATAACATTTTCCGCACTCGGAGCAGGCGTATGGCCGGTCGCCCGTGTGCAGTTTCTGGTGTCTGGAAAGCGTGATCTTTTCTGAAAAATATTTCCCACACTCAGAACAGCAATACGGCTTCTTCCCCGTGTGAGATCTGTAATGTTTGCGGAATTCCCCTATATGAAAGAAACATTCCCTGCACTCAGGACAGGAAAGAAGCTTCTCACCCGTGTGGGACCTCTGATGTATAATAAGATCAACTGCAGAGCTAAAACTTTCCCCACAATCAGGACAGGGAAAGGTCTTCCCTCCCTGAACTCCGGCACCATCCCTCACAGTACGAGGTTGCTCAGAGTCAGGGGGATTCCATGGTCTATCCACACTGTGAAGTCCACCATCCATAGTGGAGCTCATTGTCTTTTCTCCTCCACAATCTCCTGTGATGTCCTCATCTTCCATTTTACAACCTGGAGATAAAGTGAGAAGATCCTTTGAGGGTTTCTCCATGGCGTGTCCTGGAAAAATATAAAAACATCATCAATAGATATGAGAGGGTTAGTTCACTTCCATCAACATTCCATCTGGATCAGGTAGATATGAGTGAGGAGATGTTCTCTGTGGATGTCCCAACCAGCTGGGACTCTCCCCCCTCTTCAGTCAAAGGGCCTTTGGTCCTCCTCCCAGATCACTTCTACATTTACACAGCCTTGTCAGAAGAGCAGGAACCAATGGGGACTGGGAGGTCCATGCTCTTTACACAACCACAAGCCTAGGCACTGGGTCATGTGATCTCTGATAAACAAGAGGGTTAAAGTTCAGACTTGCAGACCCTTTACTATAGATCAAGTGACCACAGGCCTAGACTTCTGGTGATATGCAGCACTGGAGGGAAAGATTCAGTCTAAAATATAAGATAGCGATGCCGCTCCAAGCGTGTTGGTGTCTCTAATGCCTCCCCACTCACAACTTCAGGTGCAGGCTCTGCAATCGTGTAGAAAATTGAAGAAAACAGCTGAACGGCCGCACTCCGGATAACACCTTTTATTTGTGGCAAAAGGGTGTAGAAGATCCAAAATCTCTTACATCATGGTGATGAAAGGTACAGACAGGCTAACGCGTTTCACATCAATAAAGATGCTTAATCATAGGTATGATGCTTAATCATGGTGATGAAAGGTACAGACAGGCTAACGCGTTTCACATCAATATAGTTGCTTAATCATAGGTATGATGCTCAATCATGGTGATGAAAGGTACAGACAGGCTAACGCATTTCACATCAATATAGATGCTTAATCATAGGTATGATGCTTAATCATGGTGATGAAAGGTACAGACAGTCTAACACATTTCACATCAATATAGTTGCTTAATCATAGGTATGATGCTTAATCATGGTGATGAAAGGTACAGACAGGCTAACGCGTTTCACATCAATATAGATGCTTAATCATAGGTATGATGCTCAATCATGCTGATGAAAGGTACAGACAGTCTAACGCATTTCACATCCATATAGATGCTTAATCATAGGTATGATTAAGCATGTATATTGATGTGAAACGCGTTAGCCTGTCTGTACCTTTCATCACCATGATGTAAGAGATTTTGGATCTTCTACACCCTTTTGCCACAAATAAAAGGTGTTATCCGGAGTGCGGCCGTTCAGCTGTTTTCTTCAATTTTCAGCACTGGAGGGAACCTTGCTTTTAAAGTGATTGTAAGGGTTCGTTAGTTTAAATAACAAACATGTCATACTTACCTCCACTGTGCAGCTCGTTTTGCACAGAGTGGCCCCAAACCTTGTCTTCTGGGGTCCCCCAGCGGCTCCTCCCCACATCAGATAACACCCTAGGTGAAGCGCTCTCCCGGGGGGGTTACCTTGCGGGCGCGCTCCCGAGTCCAGCAATTGCGTCCATAGACACGAATGCCGGACTCGGCCCTATTCCCCCTCGGCGCTCGCATCATTGGATATGGTTGACAGCAGCGGGAGCCAATGGCTCCGCTGCTATCAATCTATCCAATCAAGAGCCGGGACCCTATGGAGAGAGGGAGAGCGTGTCTCCGCCGACAGAAATACAGGGTTTAGGTAAGTAAAACGGGGGGGCCGGTCACTGCCAGGTGTTTTTAGGATGCATTAAGGTGAAAAAACGTGAGGGTTTACAATCCCTTTAATCCCAAGAAGACCGTTAATAGAGGTTCATGTTAACATTTAGCTATAATTCAGCTGAAAGAAGAACCAACCATTATCAACCTATTATTGGCTGATATCACTCAGCTCCCGCCCTACTCTGGACCAATCAGTGAGCAGTAACAGAGCAGAAATAAGAGAAGAATATATTATGGGTCACCTGTGCTGATCTCTGTAGGAGTGTCCTCCTCTATGAATGTCCTCATCATTCCAGCCTCCTCCGTATATTGCTGATCATCCCTCACATACGTCTCTTCTACTTCATCCTCAACTTTCATCTTCATCAGATCTTCACCCTAAACCAACAGAATGGCAGAAAATAACATCTGTAACATAGAAGTATTTATGATGTGAGATCACATAGAAAATATCATCTTGTAGAGTCCAAACATCATCTCCACATGTCAGAGTGTTCAATCACTTTATGTTCCCGACCCTCAACTCCACCTACCTGATGATGGTGGGGGATGGTGTGACCTTCCTGTGTGGAATCCCGGGAATACAGAGGACGGGGACATCTCTCTGGGGGGTTCCTGTTACTGGATGACTCCACCATGGGGTCCTGGTACAGATCTTTGCGTACTTCCTCCACCCTACCATCCTCTTCTTTAACCTCAACTTTAGAATCTCTCAGGTTTCCACTCTGAATATATAATAAAAATGACATCAATTGTAACAATGCAGATAATGTACAGATCCTAATAATACTATCAGTGATTGTACCTCATCTACCTGATGATGGTGGGGGATGGTGTGACCTTCCTGTGTGGAATCCCGGGAATACAGAGGACGGGGACATCTCTCTGGTGGGTTTCTGTTACTTGATGACTCAATTATGATATCCTTGTAGAGATCCTTGTGTCCTTCAGAAAGCTCCTTCATCACACCATACTCCTCATCCTCCTCTTTATACTCTTCTTTAATAATATTATCACCCCTGAGGTTTCCACTCTAAATATTTAAAAGAGAGAACATATTGTAACAGCTTGAGTTTAAATTACTGTATAACTATCAGTGATTGTTCCTCATCTACCTGATGATGGTGGGGGATGGTGTGACCTTCCTGTGTGGAATCCCAGGAATACAGAGGACGGGGACATCTCTCTGGTGGGTTTCTGTTATTAGGTGGTTCTATAATGATGTCCTTGCGTCCTTCCAAAAGCTCCTCCATCACACCAGACTCCTCTTTATACTCTTCTTTAACAATATTACAATCCCCGAGGTTTCCTCTCTAAATATATAATAAAACATTAATTGTAACAAACAAGCTTGTATATAAATCATAACTACCAATAACTGTTCCTCATCTACCTGATGATGGTGGGGGATGGTGTGACCTTCCTGTGTGGAATCCCGGGAATACAGAGGACGGGGACATCTCTCTGGTGGGTTCCCATTACTGGATCCATCTGTGGGAAACACACACACTGACTGAATACATTGTTTCTATGTGTTTATCAGATGATGGGGGATCTAGGTGGACCCTCCGTACTGCTCTCTCCTTTACAATAAAGTCTCCTCTTACCCGGTGATGTGAGGGGCGGCTGATTCTCCATCATGACGTCCTTGTAGAGATCCTTGTGTCCTTCTAAATACTCCCACTCCTCCATGGAGAAATAGACAGTGACATCCTGACACCTTATAGGAACCTGACACACACAATGATACAGTCACCATCCAGACACATCCCTTGTCTGTTACTGGATAATGTCCCAGAATTCCCAGAATCCTCCTCACCTCTCCTGTCAGCAGCTCCATCATCTTCTTGGTGACTTCTAGAATCTTCTCCATGTTGTGTCTCTCAGGTTTTAGGGTGTCACATGGAGGCACTGTGATGGTCATATGATCACCTGACTTCACCAGAGGAAATCTCTGTATTGGAGAACCAATAGGAATATCATGTTAGAATCCCAGAATCCTCCTCACCTCTCCGGTCAGGTCTGTGTTTTATTAATAGAGATAAGAGTGATGTCATGTGACCTCCCAGAATCCTCCTCACCTCTCCGGTCAGGTCTGTGTTTTATTAATAGAGATAAGAGTGATGTCATGTGACCTCCCAGAATCCTCCTCACCTCTCCGGTCAGGCCTGTGTTTTATTAATAGAGATAAGAGTGATGTCATGTGACCTCCCAGAATCCTCCTCACCTCTCCGGTCAGCAGGTAGATGATCTCCAGGGTGAGGTTTAGTATCCTCTCCATCCTCTCTGATGTGGTCATGTGATCTCTGTGGGTTTCTCTGTAGACGGATAGCGGAGAATTACCTGGACTGTATTGGTTGTACAATATTAGGATGGGGATATAAGGGGATTATAGGTGGGCTTCCCCCAGTGGGAATTGAAACATGTAGATTGGATTACACAGTGTTCGTAAGTTAGTACTGCCTAATGAAAACACATGGGCTAAATCTACCTGTAAAAAAAGTCTTTATTAACTGAGATTGTCATGCGTATCTTTTTCCTCCAGTCCCCGCATGTCTCCGCACTACTCTACACCAACTGCATGAAGGCAGACAGGACAGCCCAAATCACCATTCCTCTCCCAACCCCCTTTGCATGAAGGTCCCTCCACCCCACACCAGCTGTGTGCGAGGCACCAGACAGTCAGACGCCCGTCTGTAACTGCGTATGGTACATGCATGGCTGCAGACCTTCCGCTCTGTGTGGGGCGCACCGTTCCCCATCGGTCAAGGCGCGGCCCCACATTTTTTGCATTCTGCTGTGTCTTTTGGAATCGAAAAGGCTACGCTGCTATGTGTGGCTGAGCAGAAGACGGCAGAGCCTATCACCAGGGCAACCTGGTGCCTGGCCACAGGATTGACGCCCCAAGCCCAGGTATTTAAAACCCGAGGGATGTGGAGGAGGGTTAACTGAGTCTTACCTTCCTCCTGGCCCCTTCTTCTCAATGATGATGCTGCCTGTCTGGACCTGGGCTACAGCCCCGCTTCCCACTTTGCTGTGCTGTTGCTTGTGTGTTGCGGCCAAGTCACAGAAGCCCTCCACCTTTCCCAGGACCCCGTGACTTCTGCTGGATGCTCCCTGCTTCCCCCTCTTGATACTGCACATGTCTGGACCACAAAGAACCTCCACCAACCTCAGGACCCTGTGATCTTCTGCCATACGTTCCCTGTTCCTTTTTCTCATACTGATGTTGTTGCTACCTGCATGAGCCCTGAGTTGAACCCAGGCCACACAGGTAACCTGTGAGCTGTTGATCTGTAAGGCCATTCCTGCTGTGTTCACCCCCTTGCAATGTGCTACCCGTGTAGACCATAGAACGACCCTGTAATCTGCTTCCCTTGAAGCACCCTACTGCTTTGTTCACACTCCTGCTATGCGATACCCGGGCAGACTTGAGTTGAGACCAGGCCACACAAGGACCCAGTGATCTGCTGCCCTGGGGCTACTTTCCTGCTTTGTTCGCCCTCCTGAGATGTGCTACCTGCTTGGGACCTGAGTCGAGGCCACAAAAGTACCCTGTGATATGCCTGTAAGCAGGGGTTAGTAGGGTTTGAAACAGGAAAATCTGGATACCGCACACCGGATAAAGTTCAAAAAATCTTCTTTATTGTAAAACTTGGATCATCAAAAAATACAGGACAATCAGGCAGATAGTACAGACACAGCTGACGCGTTTCGCACTCTAATTCGAGCGCTTACTCATGCTATGTATTTTTGATGATCCAAGTTTTACAATAAATAAGATTTTTTCAACTTTATCCGGTGTGCGGCATCCAGATTTTCCTGTTTCAAACCCTGCTTCAGTTTGCATTTAGCCAGCACCTGGGACTCCTCTCCTCTGAAGGACTCACTAATACACACCTGAAAGCAAGTCTTCCTGAGCGGTGATTCATTCTCTCTGTCTTGTCTGCACCAAAGCAGGGGTTAGTACCCTTTTTAGTAGGGCCCCTCTCCTAAGTGGTTGGTGGGTGGAGTCAGTACCCTTTTTAAAAGCTGTACTGGGTGGAGTCAGACAGGAGTATGGTAAAAAAAAGTCACCCCAAACTTACAATATGTAGGTACAGTATGTGACCCGGGCAGGAGAGTGGCCTTCGGGGATGGACTGCCAAGAGGCTCTGGATGAGGACCCATGATAAGGAAACTCACAGCGGAGAGAGAATGGGAGCATTGGCTGGACTATCTAAGTTCTAAGTTGGACTGCACTGGTGACTTTGAAGAAATAGTCGTTCAGAATGTTATCCTGCTACTTCCCGGGAAACCGTTAAAAAAAGCCTACTCTGTGGAACTTCTTAATTCAAGAAGGTGGGCCTCGGGCCATGAGGGTGTGAGTACTATGGAGTGAAGGTGGGTCACAGGCCTTTGGAGCATGCGTGACACAAAATGGTGGAGTTTATCTTAAGGACAAGGTATGTGTGTAGTCCTTTCTGAAGAAGAAATAGGGTGGAGGCCCTGGTCGGTAGCAAATTCAGGTCACTTACATGCCAACCCGTGAACATGTTTCAGCTTTGTTCTTCAGCAACGTGACTCCTCATCACCAGTTTTACTGGGTCTGGCTGGATTAGTGGAGGAGGACACACCAGCACTGCTGGCTGAATACTGGCTGTTCTGTGCCTGGGAGGAGGAGGACACACCAGCACTGCTGGCTGAATACTGGCTGTTCTGTGCCTGGGAGGAGGAGGACACACCAGCAATGCTGGCTGAATACTGGCTGTTCTGTGCCTGGGAGGAGGAGGACACACCAGCAATGCTGGCTGAATACTGGCTGCTCTGTGCCTGGGAGGAGGAGGACACACCAGCACTGCTGGCTGAATACTGGCTGCTCTGTGCCTGGGAGGAGGAGGACACACCAGCAATGCTGGCTGAATACTGGCTGTTCTATGCCTGGGAGGAGGAGGACACACCAGCAATGCTGGCTGAATACTGGCTGCTCTGTGCCTGGGAGGAGGAGGACACATCAGGAGGATTTACTAACTGCTAAAACCAACAGCCAGTACTCCATACTCCTACTACTTGACCTCTCTGCGGCCTTTGATACTGTTGACCACCCGCTCCTTCTCAATAAACTACATTCCGT
Organism: Lithobates septentrionalis; assembly: GCA_037952835.1. Taxonomy (NCBI): domain Eukaryota; kingdom Metazoa; phylum Chordata; class Amphibia; order Anura; family Ranidae; genus Lithobates; species Lithobates septentrionalis. Next base: position 214,838 of record JBBDGP010000932.1, read on the forward strand.
TGGCCTCAGAGATTCTGCTCTATCCTGGTTCTCTGCCTATCTATCACAGCGCTCCTTCTGTGTCACCTACAACTCTGTCTTCTCCTCTCCATTGCCCCTTTCTGTGGGGGTCCCTCAAGGCTCTGTTCTTGGACCCCTTCTCTTCTCTATCTACACCTCCTTCCTTGGTCACTTGATAACCGCCCATGGCTTCCAATACCACTTATACGCCGATGACACCCAAATCTATCTGTCTACTCCTCACCTCACTCCTTCAGTCTCCTCTCGCATTACTAACTGACATATCAGCATGGATGTCACACAACTTCCTTAACTAAATCTCTCTAAAACTGAGCTATTAATATTCCCTCCCGCCCCCCTCCATGACTTTTCCATCAAAATCAACAATGCAACCATCAGTCCCTCCCCTCACGCCAGGGTACTCGGTGTAATCCTAGACTCTGACTTGTCATTTCAGCCCCAAGTCCAATCGTTGTCAAAAGTTTGTAGAATTCACCTCCGTAACATCTCTAAAATTCACCCCTTTTTAACAAAATGAAACCACCAATCTCCTTATTCACTCCCTTGTTATCTCTCGCCTTGACTATTGCAACTCCCTTCTCATTGGCCTACCGCTCCATAGGCTCCTCCCCTCTTCAGTCTATCATGAATGCTGCTGCCAGACTCATCCACCTTACCAACCGCTCAGTGTCTGCCAACCCTCTCCTCCAATCCCTGCACAGACCACCACCCCTCTCCTCCAATCCCTACACTGACCACCAACCCTCTCCTCCAATCCCTACACTGACCACCAACCCTCTCCTCCAATCCCTACACTGACCACCACCCCTCTCCTCCAATCCCTACACTGACCACCAACCCTCTCCTCCAATCCCTACACTGACCACCAACCCTCTCCTCCAATCCCTACACTGACCACCAACCCTCTCCTCCAATCCCTACACTGACCACCAACCCTCTCCTCCAATCCCTACACTGACCACCAACCCTCTCCTCCAATCCCTACACTGACCACCAACCCTCTCCTCCAATCCCTACACTGACCACCAACCCTCTCCTCCAATCCCTACACTGACCACCACCCCTCTCCTCCAATCCCTACACTGACCACCAACCCTCTCCTCCAATCCCTACACTGACCACCAACCCTCTCCTCCAATCCCTACACTGACCACCAACCCTCTCCTCCAATCCCTACACTGACCACCAACCCTCTCCTCCATTCCCTACACTGACCACCAACCCTCTCCTCCAATCCCTACACTGACCACCAACCCTCTCCTCCAATCCCTACACTGACCACCAACCCTCTCCTCCAATCCCTACACTGACCACCAACCCTCTCCTCCAATCCCTACACTGGTCTCCATTCAGTGTCTGCCAACCCTCTCCTCCAATCCCTACACTGACCACCAACCCTCTCCTCCAATCCCTAAACTGACCAACCCTCTCCTCCAATCCCTACACTGACCACCAACCCTCTCCCCCAATCCCTACACTGGCTCCCAATCAGCGTCTGCCAACCTTCTCCTCCAATCCCTACACTGACCACCACCCCTCTCCTCCAATCCCTACACTGACCAACCCTCTCCTCCAATCCCTACACTGACCACCAACCCTCTCCTCCAATCCCTACACTGGCTCCCAATCAGCGTCTGCCAACCCTCTCCTCCAATCCCTACACTGACCACCACCCCTCTCCTCCAATCCCTACACTGACCACCAACCCTCTCCTCCAATCTCTACACTGGCTCCCATTCAGTGTCAACCAACCCTCTCCTCCAATCCCTACACTGGCTCCCAATCACCCAGCGAATTAAATTCAAAATACCAACCACAACATTCCCAACTCTGCCCCGAGCTACATCACCAATCTTGTTTCTAAATATCACCCAAACCGTCCTCTCCGCTCTTCTCAGGACCTCCTACTCTTAAGCTCTCTCATCTCCTCCTCCAATGCTCGTCTCCAGGATTTCTCCAGAGCCTCTCCCATCCTCTGGAACTCGTTACCTCCACCGGTCCGGCTATCCCCTACTCTTGCTACCTTCAGGCGATCCCTGAAAACTCATCTCTTCAGGAAAGCCTATAGCGTCTCCAACTAACCTCCTACCACTTCCACCAGCTCATTCCCCACAGTTACAACCTTTTGTACCACCTGCCCCACCCTAGTAGATTGTAAGCTCTTCTGAGCAGGGCCCTCTTAATCCTCTTGTATTTTATTGTATTATAACTGTATTGTCTCCCTTTTATATTGTAAACTGTTGGCACTATATAAATCCTGTATAATAATAATAATAATAATAATCAGCGATGCTGGCTGAATACTGGCTGCTCTGTGCCTAGGAGGAGGAAGACTTGCCCACCACTGCAACACACACAACCTAAATGCCGTTCATGAAATCATCTCCACCGAATGGGGTTATACACCTCCTCCATTATTGGCTGATCTCCCTTTTATAGTGAGGGGTGGGGTTATCCTTGCTCCCCCATTATTGGCTCAAATCAGACCCCCTATTATAGTGAGGGGTGGAGTTAGGCTACACCCTCCATTATTGGCTGAAATCAGACCCCTTTTATACTGATGGGCAGGCTTATCCATCTCCTCGCCATTACTGGCTGATCTCAGACCCCCCTCTTATAGTGAAGGGCGGGGTTATCCAAATCCTCCTCCATCGTTGGCTGCTGACCAGGGTCGAAGGTTGTGCAAGGCATTATGGGTGAGCAACAAATGTAATCAACCAGCACAGTGGCTAAGCGGTTAGCACTTCCACCTAGCGGCACCGAGGTCATCGGTAGACATATGCATGACGAAAAATGTGTTTTGTTTCGATTCGTCTAATCTAGTTATTTCGTTTTGGTAAATTCGGTTGATTCGTTCAATTCGTGTTCGGAAATCGTATTCAAAATGTTTCGAATTTTCAGATTTTTTTTTTGGGATTCGAAAAGTTCGAAACGATGCATTTTGAATCGGTCAAATCGAAATCTTGAATTTTTTTTTTTCGATTCAAATGATTACAATGACTATTTAAATCCCCTTTGGTTTAACAAAAACGCCATTATTTCGAGATGGTACTCTAATAACACACACAGTCTTTGATTACAGCAATATGTGTACAGTTAGAATTCGATGTAAAATTCGATCTGAATTCCAGTCCGAATTTCTGAAATTTGGACGAATTTCGTTTCGTTATTCGGAGCATTCGCTTACATTATAATTCGGGTATTTAGTTATATCCGAATCTCGAAAAATTTGTCCGAATATTATTTCGGAACGAACCGCACATGTCTAGTTGTTGGTTCAAATCTCAGCCATGGCACTACCTGCCTGGAGTTTGCATGTACTTCCTGTGCCTGCGTGAGTTTCCTCCAAAACACATGCTGGTAGATTAACTGGCCCTAGTATGTGTACAGTATCTCACAAAAGTAAGTACACCCCTCACATTTTCTGTAAATCTTTTCTTCTTTCTTTTCATGTGACAACACTGAAGAAATTACACTTGTCTACAATGTAAAGTAGTGAGTGTACAGCTTGTATAACAGTGTAAATTTGCTGTCCCCTCAAAATAACTCAACACACAGCCATTAATGTCTAAACCGCTGGCAACAAAAGTGAGTACACCCCTAAGTGAAAATCTCCAAACTGAGCCCAATTAGCCATTTTCCCTCCCACGGTGTCATGTGACTCGTTAGTGTTACAAGGTCTCAGGTGTGAATGGGGAGCAGGTGTGTTAAATTTGGTGTTATCGCTCTCACTCTCTCATACTGGTCACTGGAAGTACAACATGGCACCTCATGGCAAAGAATTCTCTGAGGATCTGAAAAAAAAGAATTGTTGCTCTACATAAAGATGGTCTAGGCTATAAGAAGATTGTCAAGACCCTGAAACTGAGCTGCAGCAAGGTGGCCAAGACCATACAGCGGTATAACAGGACAGGTTCCTCTCAGAACAGGCCTCGTCATGGTCCACCAAAGGAGTTGAGGTCACGTGATCAGCATCATATCCAGAGGTTGTCTTTGGGAAATAGACGTATGAGTGCTGCCAGCATTGCTGCAGAGGTTGAAGGGGTGAGGGGTCAGCCTGTCAGTGCTCAGACCATACGCCGCACACTGCATCAAATTGGTCTGCATGGCTGTCATCCCAGAAGGAAGCCTCTTTTAAAGATGATGCACAAGAAAGCCCACAAACAGTTTGCTGAAGACAAGCAGACTAAGGACATGGATTACTGGAACCTTGTCCCGTGGTCTGATGAGACCAAGATAAACTTAGGGAAACAAAGGGAAAGGAAAGACAGATTCTGGTGGTAGGGGACTGAATTCTTAGAAGGACAGAGAGGCCAATCTGTAACCAAGACCTGAAGCGCCGAACAGTATGTTGTCTACCGGGCGCTCGGGTTCGGCACATCACGGATCTTGTGGACAGATTACTGGGAGGGGCTGGGGAAGACCCGGCTGTCATGGTGCACGTTGGCACCAATGACAAAGTCAGAGGCAGATGGAGTGTCCTAAAGAACGATTTTAGGGACTTAGGAGCTAAATCGAGGAAAAGGACCTCCAAGGTAGTGTTCTCAGGAATATTACCGGTACATCGAGCCACACCAGAGAGGCAGAGAGAGATTAGGGAAGTAAACAAGTGGCTGAAGAGCTGGTGTAGTAAGGAGGGGTTTGGGTTCCTGGAGGACTGGGCCGACTTCTCAGTCGGTCACCGGTACTATAGAAGGGACGGAATGCACCTAAATGAGGAGGGTGCAGATCTGCTGGGAATGAAGATGGCCAAAAAGTTAGAGGGGTTTTTAAACTAGGCGATGGGGGGGAGGGTCCAGAGACAGTGATAGCCAGCGCGGAAGATTTTCCAGAGGGTAGTATTGGGGGCATTAGTGGTAGGTTAACCAAAGCACAAAAACACAAGGTGAGTATAGTAGCAAGTCCAAGTTGCAATCTTGAAACACCCAATACGAGGACAATATGCGACCGGTCTAAACTATGTGGCATGTTCACCAATGCCAGGAGCCTGGCGGACAAGATGGGTGAACTAGAGATACTGTTGTACGAGGAGGATTTGGATTTTGTGGGAATTTCAGAGACCTGGTTCAACAGCTCTCATGATTGGCTGGCAAACATTCAAGCGTATACCCTATACCGCAAGGATAGAGAGGGTAAAAAAGGGGGAGGGGTATGCCTATATATCAAGAATAATGTACAAGTGAATGTGAGAGGTGACATCGCTAGGGAGGAGGTGGAATCTTTATGGGTAGAGCTCCAAAGGGATGAAGCTAAGGGGAAAATAATACTGGGAGTATGCTATAGGCCCCCTAACCTGAGGGAGGAAGTGGAGACAGATCTCCTATCACAAATTGGATTAGCAGCAAGGATGGGAAGTGTTATCATAATGGGGGATTTTAATTATCCAGACATAGACTGGGCGGAGGGAACCGCGCATTCATTTAAGGCTCGCCAGTTCCTTAGTGTCTTGCAGGACAATTTTATGGGTCAGATGGTAGACGCACCAACTAGAAATAAAACATTACTAGATCTACTGATTACCAACAATACAGACCTGATAACAGATGTGGAAATACGGGGCAATTTAGGTAACAGCGATCACAGGTCAATTCGTTTCAGTATAAATCACACAAATAGGAAACATGAAGGGAACACAAAGACACTGAATTTCAAAAGAGCCAACTTCCCTAAACTACAAACCTTGCTAAAAGGCATAAATTGGGATAAAATATTAGGAACAAAGAATACGGAGGAGAGATGGGTTTGCTTTAAGAGCATATTAAATAAGGGCATTAGCCAATGTATCCCATTGGGTAATAAATTTAAAAGAGCGAACAAACATCCTGGATGGCTTAACTCCAATGTAAAAATGCATATAAAAGCAAAGGAGAAGGCCTTCAAAAAATACAAGGTTGAGGGATCATCCACAGCATTCAGAATTTATAAAGAATGCAATAAGAAATGTAAGGGTGCAATTAGGACGGCTAAGATAGAACATGAAAGACACATAGCGGAGGAGAGCAAAAAAAATCCCAAGAAATTCTTTAAGTATGTAAACAGTAAAAAAGGGAGGACAGACCATATTGGCCCCATAAGGAATGAGGAAGGACATCTGGTTACAAAGGATGGGGAGATGGCAAAGGTATTGAATTTATTCTTCTCCTCAGTCTTCACGAGTGAATCGGGGGGCTCCAGTAACCAAAACTGCAGTGTTTATCCTCATGACACAACACAAGAAGCACCTACATGGTTAACAGAGGACGGAATTAAAATTAGACTTGAGAAACATAACATTAATAAATCACCGGGACCAGATGGCTTGCATCCGAGGGTACTTAGGGAACTCAGTCAGGTGATTGCCAGACCGTTGTTCCTAATTTTTACAGACAGTCTATTGAGTGGAATGGTACCAGCTGGTTGGATAAATGTAGCACCAATATTTAAAAAGGGCCCAAAAAACATCCCTGGGAATTACAGACCAGTTAGCCTAACATCAATAGTATGTAAACTCTTGGAGGGGATGATAAGGGACTATATACAAGATTTTAGTAATAAGAATGATATCATTAGCAGTAATCAGCATGGATTCATGAAGAATCGTTCTTGCCAAACCAATCTATTAACCTTCTATGAGGAGGTGAGTTGCCATCTAGATAAAGGAAGGCCCGTAGACGTGGTGTATCTGGATTTTGCAAAAGCATTTGACACAGTTCCCCATAAACGTTTACTGTACAAAATAAGGTGCGTTGGCATGGACCATAGGGTGAGTACATGGATTGAAAACTGGCTACAAGGGCGAGTTCAGAGGGTGGTGATAAATGGGGAGTACTCGGAATGGTCAGGGGTGGGTAGTGGGGTCCCCCAGGGTTCTGTGCTGGGACCAATCCTATTTAATTTGTTCATAAATGACCTGGAGGATGGGATAAACAGTTCAATCTCTGTATTTGCAGACGATACTAAGCTAAGCAGGGCAATAACTTCTCCGCAGGATGTGGAAATCTTGCAAAAAGACCTGAACAAATTAATGGGGTGGGCGACTACATGGCAAATGAGGTTCAATGTAGAAAAATGTAAAATAATGCATTTGGGTGGCAAAAATATGAATGCAATCTATACACTGGGGGGAGAACCTCTGGGGGAATCTAGGATGGAAAAGGACCTAGGGGTCCTAGTAGATGATAGGCTCAGCAATGGCATGCAATGCCAAGCTGCTGCTAACAAAGCAAACAGAATATTGGCATTAAAAGGGGGATCAACTGCAGAGATAAAACGATAATTCTCCCGCTCTACAAGACTCTGGTCCGGCCGCACCTGGAGTATGCTGTCCAGTTCTGGGCACCAGTCCTCAGTAAGGATGTACTGGAAATGGAGCGAGTACAAAGAAGGGCAACAAAGCTAATAAAGGGTCTGGAGGATCTTAGTTATGAGGAAAGGTTGTGAGCACTGAACTTATTCTCTCTGGAGAAGAGACGCTTGAGAGGGGATATGATTTCAATTTACAAATACTGTACTGGTGACCCCACAATAGGGATAAAACTTTTTCGCAGAAGAGAGTTTAATAAGACTCGTGGCCACTCATTACAATTAGAAGAAAAGAGGTTTAACCTTAAACTACGTAGAGGGTTCTTTACTGTAAGAGCGGCAAGGATGTGGAATTCCCTTCCACAGGCGGTGGTCTCAGCGGGGAGCATTGATAGCTTCAAGAAACTATTAGATAATCACCTGAATGACCGCAATATACAGGGATATGTAATGTAATACTGACATATAATCACACACATAGGTTGGACTTGATGGACTTGTGTCTTTTTTCAACCTCACCTACTATGTATCCTCCTTTGGTCCACATACAGTCCATATCTCCTAACTTATTATTATTTGGTTCAGATGGTGACAAGCGTGTGTGGCGGGAACCAGGTGAGGAGGACAAAGACAAGTGTGTCTTGCCTACAGTCAAGCATGGTGGTGGGAGTGTCATGGTCTGGGGGTACATGAGTGCTGCCGGCACTGGAGGGCTACAGATCATTGAGGGGACCATGAATGCCAACATGTACTGTGACATACTGAAGCAGAGCATGATCCCCTCCCTTCAGAGACTGGGCCGCAGGGCAGTATTCCAACATGATAACCACCCCAAACACACCTCCAAGATGACCACTGCCTTGCTAAAGAAGCTGAGGGTAAAGGTGATGGACTGGCCAAGAATGTCTCCAGACCTAAACCCTATTGATCATCTGTGGGACATCCTCCAATGGAAGGTGGAGGAGCGCAAGGTCTCTAACATCCACCAGCTCTGTGATGTCGTCATGGAGGAGGGGAAGAGGACTCCAGTGACAACCTGTGAAGCTCTGGTGACCTCCATGCCCAAGAGGGTTAAGGCAGTGCTGGAAAATAATGGTGGCCACACAAAATATTGACACTTTAGGGCCCAATTTGGACATTTTCATTTAGGGGTGTACTGACTTTTGTTGCCAGCAGTTTAGACATTAATGGCTGTGTGTTGAGTTATTTTGAGGGGACAGCAAATTTACACTGTTATACAAGCTGTACACTCACTACATTACATTGTAGACAAGTGTCATTTCTTCAGTGTTGTCACATGAAAAGATAGAAGAAAAGATTTACAGAAATCTGAGGGGTGTACTTACTTTTGTGAGATATTGTATATATGAATGTGAGATTAGGGACCTTAGATTGTAATCTCCTTGAGGGAAGGGACTGATGTGAATGTACAATTTATATGTATATAAAGCGCTCGGTAAATTGACGACGCCTATATAAGTCCCTTTAATAAAATAAATCACAAATTCAACCAAAATTAGAATCCTGGAAATTGGATCAAATTTTGAAAAGAAAAATTAAATGTGATCCTCATCCTTTATTAGAAGAGAGAAGAGAAGGAGAAGAGGTCATTGGTGGGAAAAGGTGAGAAGGTGACAGATCTCCAATATGAAGAGAATGTTGTGACCCTGAAGGGGTTAATCTAGGTTTCCACACTATATATGTGTGTATCATCATCTGCTGGAGATAAAAGACGTCACAGTGACTATGGAGGAAGAGGACGGAACATGACGGGGGTTACTGGGTGTAAATAGAAAATAAGATCTTATTACCTCCTATGCTGCCAGTTCCAGCAATGTCTCCTCTCTACTTCCTCCCGACTCACCTCTCACCCGGAACTTCCTGTCTGTAGCTGACATCACTTCCTGTCTGAATAAAAGTGAGATCAACATCTTGTGGATCTCAGAGGAACTGCAGCCCCAAAAGAAACATCTCACAGTTTGAACAACAGCAGGCAGGGCCAACCCAGAGAAAATGACCAAACAGGGAGCAGCCCAAAAATTAAAGGGGAACTAAAAACTACCCCTGCCTATAGAGGCTCACAGGGGTTGGGTAAAATTATGGAAACGCCAGGTAAAAGAACGCAACCGTTCCCCAATACGACGTTGGACCACCTTTGTCATCCAAGACGGCCTGAATTCTCCTGGGAATTGACAAATAGAAGTCTTCGATGGTGGCTAAAGGAATCTGACACCACTCTTCACGCAAAAATTGTTCCAGTTCTCGCAGAGATGCCAGAGGCCAAAAACAAAGCCTGAACTTCGTTCTCCAAAATTGACTATAGTGGCTCCATAATATTGAGGTCTGGTGACTGCGGCACCCAGGGAAGGTGTGAGAGTTCGTCTGCATGCTCGTCAAACCACCATTTAAAGCCAGCTGTGTGAATTGGAGCATTATGATCTTGGTAAATGGCGCCGTCCTCGGGAAACAATGTCTGCACCATGGGGTGCCCATAGTCGGACATAATTCGTACATAGTCGCTGATAGTGACTCTTCTGGGTCAGAAGAAGGGCAGAGGCTCAACTGACTCAGCAACCCCAATCAACTATGGTGTGGATAAGTGTGGCGCTAAGAAACAAGAAAATATAAATGTACGTTAGTGAGCAAAGTGAGACAGAATATCCTCTGAAAGACAATATGCACAATAAAGTGTCTTAATGAAACTTGATCAATAAGTGAAATTGACATCAATATATACCCTATAGTGATTGAATAAAAAACACAAGTGAGACGTATATAGGCTGTTAGCTGACACTAGCAGGAAAAGGTGAAAAAAAGTGAATAGGATATAAAAGGGATCCTACAGCTACTACACATCCCAAAGATGGGAAGGAGTAGTAAAATAAATAAAGGTAAAGCAAAAATTGATATCAAATTTCTAAGACATCTCTAAAACTATATTACCCCCAAATGTGTTGTCAAAACAGATGGTGAGAAAGTGGAACTAAAAATAATAAAATTGTGGACTGGGAACATGTGGACTAATGCTAGAATATCAAACATAAACTCATAAGTTGCTGATATAACTAAAAGTCCAAAAAACAATGGATGTACATCTGGAGAAAAGGCTGAAAAGATCAACAACAACCGGAAATGGCAATAGGAGTCCCTTAAATCTGGGAATGGCATCCACAGGATGGGGTTTCCAGCTTATATGTGAAAGGGATAGGCAAAGGTACCCTTACCAGCAGTGGTGGACTCCCAGCCGGTGGCTTGGGAGTCAGACAGGCTTGCAATGGAGCAGGAGAAACAGCTCTTTGTCCCCAACGACTATAGATGATAGGAGAACTGAGGCACTCACCAACCGACACTCTCTGGTCTCACTGACTCTCAGCTTCAATGGTGCAGGTGAAGGGCTGCTCACCATAGATTGAGCTCCATGAAGTAGGTAAAAGTCCTCAAGGGAAAAGAGATCAAAAAGGGAGGCTCCCCATGGTGTGAATCAGCTTATCCAAAAGCTTTTATTTAAAATAAAGTAGTAAAAATACACTCTGGCTCAAAAGTAAAAGTCAGGTATAAAACGGTATAAAAAGCTCTTAGATCAAATGGTGGCAAGACAAGCATAACAAACCCAACGCGTTTCGTCCGATAGAACATCAACATATAACCCTGTTGGCAGGAGGAAGGAGGTCCTGATTCCTCAATATAGATCTTTATATCACTAGAGGGGTCACCAGCTGGAGGAAGGAGGTCCTGATTCCTCAATATAGATCTTTATATCACTAGAGGGGTCACCAGCAGGAAGAAGGAGGTCCTGATTCTTCTATATAGATCTTTATATCACTAGAGGGGTCACCAGCAGGAAGAAGGAGATCCCAATTCCTCTATATAGATCTTTATATCACTAGAGGGATCACCAGCAGGAGGAAGGAGGTCCTGATTCCTCAATATAGATCTTTATATCACTAGAGGGATCACCAGCAGGAGGAAGGAGGTCCTGATTCCTCTATATAGATCTTTATATCACTAGAGGGATCACCAGCGGAAGGAAGGAAGTCCCAATTCCTCTACTGTATATAGATCTTTATATCACTGGAGGGATCACCAGCAGGAGGAAGGAGGTCCTAATTCCTCAATATAGATCTTTATATCACTAGAGGGGTCACCAGCAGGAGGAAGGAGGTCCTGATTCTTCTATATACATCTTTATATCACTAGAGGGATCACCAGCAGGAGGAAGGAGGTCCTGATTTCTCTATATAGATCTTTATATCACTAGAGGGGTCACCAGCAGGAAGAAGGAGATCCCGATTCCTCTATATAGATCTTTATATCACTAGAGGGATCACCAGCAGGAGGAAGGAGGTCCTGATTCTTCTATATACTTCTTTATATCACTAGAGGGATCACCAGCAGGAGGAAGGAGGTCCCAATTCCTCAATATAGATCTTTATATCACTAGAGGGATCACCAGCAGGAGGAAGGAGGTCCTGATTCTTCTATATACTTCTTTATATCACTAGAGGGATCACCAGCAGGAGGAAGGAGGTCCCAATTCCTCAATATAGATCCTTATATCACTAGAGGGATCACCAGCAGGAGGAAGGAGGTCCCAATTCCTCAATATAGATATTTATATCACTAGAGGGATCACCAGCAGGAGGAAGGAGGTCCCAATTCCTCAATATAGATCTTTATATCACTAGAGGGGTCACCAGCAGGAAGAAGGAGGTCCTGATTCCTCAATATAGATCTTTATATCACTAGAGGGATCACCAGCAGGAGGAAGGAGGTCCTGATTCCTCTATATAGATCTTTATATCACTAGAGGGGTCACCAGCAGGAAGAAGGAGGTCCTGATTCCTCAATATAGATCTTTATATCACTAGAGGGATCACCAACAGGAAGAAGGAGGTCCTGATTCCTCTATATAGAACTTTATATCACTAGAGGGATCACCACCAGGAGGAAGGAGGTCCTGATCCCTCTATATAGATCTTTATATCACTAGAGGGATCACCAGCGGGTGGAAGGAGGTCCTGATTCCTCAATATAGATCTTTATATCACTAGAGGGATCACCAGCAGGAGGAAGGAGGTCCTGATTCTTCTATATAGATCTTTATATCACTAGAGGGATCACCAGCAGGAGGAAGGAGGTCCTGATTCTTCTATATAGATCTTTATATCACTAGAGGGATCACCAGCAGGAGGAAGAAGGTCCTGATTCCTCTATATAGATCTTTATATCACTAGAGGGATCACCAGCAGGAGGAAGGAGGTCCTGATTCTTCTATATAGATCTTTATATCACTAGAGGGATCACCAGCAGGAGGAAGGAGGTCCTGATTCTTCTATATAGATCTTTATATCACTAGAGGGATCACCAGCAGGAGGAAGAAGGTCCTGATTCCTCTATATAGATCTTTATATCACTAGAGCGGTCACCAGCAGGAAGAAGGAGGTCCTGATTCCTCTATATAGCTCTTTATATCACTAGAGGGATCACCAGCAGGAAGAAGGAGGTCTTGGTTCCTCTATATAGATCTTTATATCACTAGAGGGGTCACCAGCGGGAGGAAGGAGGTCCTGATTCCTCTATATAGATCTTTATATCACTAGAGGGGTCACCAGCAGGAAGAAGGAGGTCCTGATTCTTCTATATACATCTTTATATCACTAGAGGGATCATCAGCAAGAGGAAGGAGGTCCTGATTCCTCTATATAGATCATTATATCACTAGAGGGATGACCAGCAGGAAGAAGGAGGTCTTGGTTCCTCTATATAGATCTTTATATCACTAGAGGGGTCATCAGCAGGAGGAAGGAGGTCCTGGTTCCTCTATATAGATCTTTATATCACTAGAGGGGTCATCAGCAGGAGGAAGGAGGTCCTGATTCCTCTATATAGATCTTTATATCACTAGAGGGGTCATCAGCAGGAGGAAGGAGGTCCTGATTCCTCTATATAGCTCTTTATTTTTTATTAAATGTTTTTATTGAAGGTATATAAGATATAACAGAGGAAAGTACAAATGCAGGCGCAGCCTCTAAAATGCACAAAAAACAAAAACGTACAGATGGAGCAGTATTTCTGTTAAAGATATAAAACATATGATACAATATAACGATTATCATTTGTCACTAGGTGGATAATCAGTTTAGGAACGATAGCAGTTCTTTATTTTCTTTCATATATCTAGGGCGGTTGGAAATTTGTTGTTGTATAGCGGATTTAGTGTTAGTATTCCGATGTGGAAATCAGGGGTGTGGAGGTATGTGAATGGGGGTATATCAGGTAGGGGAGGGAGATTTTGGAGGGTTGCCTTTCCCTTTTCCGAGCCACGATGCCCGAGGCCACATCAGGGTGGAGCGTTTTTGTATTCGTCTGTCGTGACAAAATGTAGCCAGCAAGACCAGCCTTTGCTGAATTTAGAGGGGCTGTGTTTTGTTTGATGTATCAAGTCTTCCATTTCGGCTGTTTTTTTGTATTCGTTTGAACCAGTCTGTGATAGACAGTGATACTGAAGAACGCCGTTTGGCTGGAACACACATCTTCGCCGCATTCACCATGTGTATGGCAAGTAAGCGGAGGTATGCGCTTTTTGGAATAGAGGAGTGATGTAGTAGGAATTGCTCTGGTGAGAAATCGAGGTTGAAGGTGGTGACCTGGTTCGTAATTCGGTGGACTTCTTTCCAGAAAGGTTGTAATTTGGGACATGTCCACCAAATATGTAGCAATGATCCCATCTCCTCCTCACATCTCCAACATTGTAGGGAGGGTGAAGGGTAGATTTTACTTAGCCTTATGGGAGTTCTATACCATCTGGAATATATTTTAAACGCGTTTTTTGTGCGTATATATTTACTGTTCCTTTGTGTATACATGTATATATGTTTTCCCAGTCTTGGTTTGTTAGATCGATTGAAAGGTCATGTTCCCATTTACAGCTAGCCCAGTTAGATTTAGGGTTTAGGCCAGTGAATAGATCTTTATATCACTAGAGGGGTCACCAGCAGGAGGAAGGAGGTCCTGATTCCTCTATATAGATCTTTATATCACTAGAGGGGTCACCACCGAAAGGAAGGAGGTCCTGAGTCCTCTATATAGATCTTTATATCACTAGAGGGGTCACCACCGAAAGGAAGGAGATCCTGAGTCCTCTATATAGAATTTTAAATCACTAGAGGGGTCATCAGCAAGAGGAAGGAGGTCCTAATTCCTCTATATAGATCTTTATATCACTGGAGGGGTCACCAGCAGGAGGAAGAAGGTCCTGATTCCTCTAAATAGATCTTTATATCATTAGAGGGGTCACTAGCAGGAGGAAGGAGGTCCTGATTCCTCTAAATAGATCTTTATATCATTAGAGGGATCACCATTAGGAGGAAGGAGGTCCTGATTCCTCTATATAGATCTTTATATCACTAGAGGGGTCACCACCGAAAGGAAGGAGGTCCTGAGTCCTCTATATAGATCTTTATATCACTAGAGGGGTCACCACCAAAAGGAAGGAGGTCCTGAGTCCTCTATATAGAATTTTAAATCACTAGAGGGGTCACCAGCAGGAGGAAGAAGGTCCTGATTCATCTATATAGATCTTTATATCACTAGAGGGGTCACCAGCAGGAGGAAGGAGGTCCTGATTCCTCTATATAGATCTTTAAATTAGGAGAGGGGTCACCAGCAGGAGGGAGGAGGTCCTGAATCCTCTATATAGATTTTATTTCACTAGAGGGGTCACTAGCAGGAGGAAGGAGGTCCTGATTCCTCTAAATAGATCTTTATATCATTAGAGGGATCACCATTAGGAGGAAGGAGGTCCTGATTCCTCTATATAGATCTTTATATCACTAGAGGGGTCACCACCGAAAGGAAGGAGGTCCTGAGTCCTCTATATAGATCTTTATATCACTAGAGGGGTCACCACCAAAAGGAAGGAGGTCCTGAGTCCTCTATATAGAATTTTAAATCACTAGAGGGGTCACCAGCAGGAGGAAGAAGGTCCTGATTCATCTATATAGATCTTTATATCACTAGAGGGGTCACCAGCAGGAGGAAGGAGGTCCTGATTCCTCTATATAGATCTTTAAATTAGGAGAGGGGTCACCAGCAGGAGGGAGGAGGTCCTGAATCCTCTATATAGATTTTATTTCACTAGAGGGGTCACTAGCAGGAGGAAGGAGGTCCTGATTCCTCTAAATAGATCTTTATATCATTAGAGGGATCACCATTAGGAGGAAGGAGGTCCTGATTCCTCTATATAGATCTTTATATCACTAGAGGGGTCACCAGCAGGAAAAAGGAGGTCCTGATTCCTCAATATAGATCTATATATCATTAGAGGGGTCACCAGCGGGAGGAAGGAGGCCCTGATTCCTCTTTATAGATTTTTAGCGAGACCTCATTTAAAATACTGTGCCCAGTTCTGGAGACCTCACTTATAAAAACATATTGATAAGATACAACGAATCCAGAGACAAACAACAAAAATGATGAAAGATCTGAGGGATAAAACATATGAGGAGAGACTTGAGGAAATAATATGTACAGTCTGGAGGAAAGACGGGAAAAGGGGGGACATGACTGAAACCTTTAAATACATTAAGGAAGTTGATAAGGTTCAGGAGGGCAGGATTTTTAATATGAAACTAAGATCAAGAACACAGAGACATGACCTCAAACTAGCAGGGGGAAAGTTGAAAACTAATCTTTGGAAGTACTTCAGCCAAAATCCCATCCCTAAAGAGTAAGTGGGACATGAGGGTGAAATGAAAGAAGATGGGGGAAGGTTAACGGCAAATAGTGAGATCCCTCAATTACATATAAACCTAATATTACAGCAAAAATGATGTTACAAAATAATAACGTAATTCGATACACCAAATCCAGAAACCTGCCGAGCAAAATGGGGGATGTTGATGGTTTCAGTGATGAGAATGTAGTTGGTGTTCCAGGAAAACACGGCTTGACTCCTCACAAGGCTGGGCTGTTTATATTCATGCTGACCCTCTTGTTTAGAGGGACACGGGACATAGAAAAGATGGAGGGGGGTTTCTCTATCTTAGATGTGATGTGAAAGTGAGGAAGAAAAATGATCTTGTGGTTGGAGATGTGGTCGGTGTTTCAGAAACGCGGCTTGACCCTTCCCAAGACTGGGCTGTTTGTTATCATGCTGATCCTCTTGTTTAGAGGGACATGTAAAAGATGGAGGGGGGAGGGGGGTTTCTCTATGTTAGATGTGATGTGAAAGTGAGGAAGAAAAATGATCTTGTGGTTGGAGATGTGGTCGGTGTTCCAGAAAAACGGCTTGACTCCCCACAAGACTGGGCTGTTTGTATTCATGCTGATCCTCCTGTTTATTATTATTATTATACGTGATTTATATAGCTCCAACAGTTTACGCAGCGCTTTACAATGTATAGGGGGGACAACACAATTACAGTACATTTCAATACAAAAGGTACAGGAGGGCCCGGCTCGTAGAGCTTACATTCTAAAGGGAGGGGGTGGTGGTACAAAAGGTAATAGCTGCAGAGAATGATTTGATGGGGGTGGCTCGGCGATAGTTGTTATGTGGGTGTGGGATAGGCTTCCTTGAATAAATGAGTTTTCAGGGATCTCCTAAAGGTGGACAGGGTAGGGGCTGACCGGGCATACTGGGGCAGGGAGTTCCAGAGGATGGGAGAGGCTCTGGAGAAGTCCTGAAGGTGAGCATGGGAGGAGGTAACAAGGGAGCTAGAGAGCAGGAGGTCCTGGGAGGAGTGGAGGGGACGATTTGGGCAATATCTACAGATGAGGTTGGTGATGTAGATGGGGTCGATGTTGTGAATGGCCTTGTATGTTATGGTTAGCATTTTGAATTTTACACAGTGGGGGAGGGGAAGCCAGTGAAGAGATTGGCAGAGAGGGGCGGCAGTCACGGATCGATTAGTGAGCTGTATTAGTCTAGCAGCAGCATTCATAATAATGTGAAAGTGGAAACTCCTGCGCTGTCGGGGGGGGGGGGGGGGTAGTCATCTTTGTAGCTTCCCTCTCCCCCCCCCCTTCATCACAGCGCAACTACCATCTTTCCCCACTTTTGTAGCATTCATAATAGACTGAAGTGGGGAGGAGCCTGCTTAAGGGTAGGAAATTAAGGAAAGAATTGCAGTAGTCAAGGTGGGAAATAATCAAGGAGTGAATAAATTGCTTTGTGGTGTCATTAGTCAGGAAGGGTGGAATTCTGGAGATGTTGTGGAGGTTAAGGCGGCAGGATTTAGCCAGTGATTGGATATGGGGGCTGAAGGAGAGGTCAAAGTCAAGGATTGCACCCAGGACCCTGGCATGTGTGGAGGGACCAATGGTTGTGTCGTTGATATTAAAGATGAAGTCACAGGGGGGGGGACCGTGAAAATATAACAAGCTCAGTTTTAGAAAGATTACGTTTGAGGAAGTGGTGTGACATCCATACCGATATGTCATTCAGTAAGTTTGAGATCCATGAGGAGATCGAGGGGGTGAGTTGAGGAGTAGAGAGATAGATCTGGGTGTCATCGGCATAGAGGTGGTATTGGAAGCCATGGGAGGTTATCAACTGGCCCAGGGAAGAGGTATAGAGTGAGAATAGGAGAGGCCCAAGGAGGGAGCCTTGGGGTACCCCAACAGAAAGAGGAAGAGGAGCGGAGGAGATGGAGTTGTAAGTGACACTGAAAGTGCGCTGAGATAGGTAGGAGGAGAACCAGGATAATGCAGAATCACGGAGGCCAAGGGAGTGTAATTTGCTGAGGAGGAGCAGGTGGTCAACTGTGTCAAAGGCAGCAAAGAGGTCTAAAAGTATGAGTATGGAGTAGTGACCATTGGTTTTAGCAGTTAGTAGGTCATTGGTTAGTTTTAGTAGGGCAGTTTCAGTAGAATGTTGTGGGCGGAAGCCGGACTGTAGGGGGTCGAGAAGGTTGTTGTATGTGAGGTAGCGACTCATTCGGTAACGGACAAGGCGTTCGATGAGCTTGGAGGCAAACGGGAGCAGGGAGATAGGTCTTAAGTTATTCAAACAGATGGGGTCTAGTGAGGGTTTTTTGAGTATGGGGGTAACCAGTGCATGTTTGAGCAGGGAAGGAAAGGTGCCGGAGGAGAGGGAGAGGTTGTTTAGAGGGACACCAGACATAGAAAAGATGGGGGGGGGGGTTCTCTTTGTTAGATTTGATGTGAAAGTGAGGAAGAAAGATGATCTTGTGGTTGAAGATGTGGTCGGTGTTCCAGAAACACGGCTTGACCCTTCACAAGACTGGGCTGTTGGCATTTATACTAATACTTTTATTCAGAAGGACATGGGACACAGAAAAGTTAGAGAGAACATCATGTTTTTAAGAATATAAATATTTAATCTTTTTAAGCCAGACAGAAGTTTGAAGGTTTTAGTAAACCCCCAATTTTGAAGTCTTTTGTTAAAAATAAAGATCAGAGGAGCGCTCAGCCAAGTGTTTTCTGAGGTGTATATCAAGGTGGACTTCTTCCCAGTGTGAGATCTCTGATGTGTGGCAAAATATGATCTATATAGAAGACATTTCCCACACTCGGGATACTAATACTCCTTGAGGGTTGTGTGGGTTCTCTGATGTCTGGTCAGACAAGACTTCCGTAAAAAAAAACATTTCCCGCACTCAGGGCAGGAATACTACTTCTCCCCTATGTGAGATCTTTGATGTTTGACAAATTCCGATTTCCATAGATAACATTTCCCACACTCAGAGCAAGAAAACAGCTTTGTCCCCGTGTGGCGTATCTCATGTTCTGTAAGGTTGGACTTTCGTGCAAAGCATTTCCCGCACTCAGAACAGGAATATGGCTTCTCACCTGTGTGCGATCTCTGATGTTTAACAAGGTCTGATTTCCGTGGATAACGTTTTGCACACTCGGGACAGGAATACGGCTTCTCCCCTGTGTGAGCTTTTTGATGTTTAACAAGGTCTGACTTCCATGTATAACATCTCCCGCACTCAGAACAGGAATACAACTTATCCCCTGTGTGAGAGCTTTGGTGACTATCAAGGTCGGATTTCCTTGTATAACATTTTGTACACTTGGGGCAGGAATACGGCTTCTCCCGCGTGTGAGATCTTTGATGGTTATCAAGGGTGCGTTTCCGTTTAAAACATTTTCCACACTCAGGACAGGCATATGGCCTCTCGCCCGTGTGCAATCTTTGATGTCTGGAAAGAGCGATCTTTCCTGAAAAGCATTTCTCGCACTCAGAACAGGAATACGGCTTTTCCCTTGTGTGAGACCTCTGATGTGTGACAAGTTCTGATTTTTGTACAAAACATTTCCCGCACTCAGAACAGGAATGCGGCTTCTCCCCCGTGTGAGATCTCTGATGTTTGACATATTCTGATTTCCGCGAATAACATTTCCCACACTCAGAGCAGGAAAACAGCTTTTTCCCTCTGTGGCTTATCTGATGTTCAGTGAGATTATACTTTTGCGAGAAACACTTCCCGCACTCAGAACAGGAATACGGCTTTTCACCCGTGTGTAATCTTTGATGGTTAACGAGATCTGATTTCCGTGTATAACTTTTTGTGCATTGAGGGCATTTATGCGGCTTCTCACCCGTGTGTGATCTTTGATGATTAACCAGATCTGATTTCTGTATAAAACATTTTCCGCACTCAATGCAGGAAAATGGCCTCTCGCCGGTGTGCAGTTTCTGATGTCTGGAAAGAGTCGTCTTTTCTGAAAAATATTTCCCACACTCAGAACAAAAATAAGGCTTCTTCCCCGTGTGAGATCTGTAATGCTTGATGACTTCTCCTATATGAAAAAAACATTCCCCGCACTCAGGACAGGAATGAAGTTTCTCCCCCGTGTGGGACCTCTGATGTATAGAAAGGGTTAATTTAGAGCTAAAACATTTCCCGCACTCAGGGCAGGAACATTTCTCCTCGTCCTGAATTCCGGCACCATCCCTCACAGTACGAGGTTGCTCAGAGTCAGAGGGATTCCATGGTCTATCCACACTGTGAAGTCCACCATCCATAGTGGAGATCATTGTCTTTTCTCCTCCACAATCTCCTGTGATGTCCTCATCTTCCATTTTACAACCTGGAGATAAAGTGAGACGATCCTTTGAGGGTTTCTCCATGGCGTGTCCTGGAAAAATATAAAAACATCATCAATAGATATGAGAGGGTTAGTTCACTTCCATCAAGATTCCATCTGGATCAGGTAGATATGAGGGAGCAGATGTTCTCTGTGGATGTCCCAACCAGCCGGGACTCTCCCCCCTCTTCAGTCAAAGAGCCTTTGGTCCTCCTCCCAGATCACTTCTACATTTACACAGCCTTGTCAGAAGAGCAGGAACCAATGGGGACTGGGAGGGACATGCTCTTTACACAACCACAAGCCTTGGCACTGGGTCATGTGATCTCTGATAAACAAGAGGGTCAAAGTAGACTTGTAGACCCTTTACTATAGAACAAGTGACCATAGGCCTAGGCTTCTGGTGATATGCAGCACTGGGGGGGATCTTGCTTTTCATCCCAGTAAGGCTGTTAATAGAGGTTTATGTTAGCATTTAGGTATAATTCAGCTCAAAAAAGCCTCTCTCTGGGGGGTTCCCATTACTGGATCCATCTGTAGGAAACACACACACTGACTGAATACATTGTTTCTATGTGTTTATCAGATGATGGGGGATCTAGGTGGACCCTCCGTACTGCTCTCTCCTTTACAATAAAGTCTCCTCTTACCCGGTGATGTGAGGGGCGGCTGATTGTCCATCATGAGGTCCTTGTAGAGATCCTTGTGTCCTTCTAAATACTCCCACTCCTCCATGGAGAAATAGACAGTGACATCCTGACACCTTATAGGAACCTGACACACACAATGATACAGTCACCATCCAGACACATCCCTTGTCTGTTACTGGATAATGTCCCAGAATTCCCAGAATCCTCCTCACCTCTCCTGTCAGCAGCTCCATCATCTTCTTGGTGACTTCTATAATCTTTTTGTCGCTGTTTTTCTTAGGTGTCAGAAGGTGAGGTAGAGGCATCATGATGGTCATATGGTCACCAGATTTTATAGAAGAAAAACTCTGTTTTCAAGCAAAAACAGTAATATCATATAATATCCCAAAATTATGTTCTACCTTTGGGTTAGGTCTGTGACCTCCCAGAATCCTCCTCACCTCTCCGGTCAGGTCTGTGTTTTATTAATCGAGATAAGAGTGATGTCATGTGACCTCCCAGTAATCCTCCTCACCTCTCCGGTCAGGTCTGTGTTTTATTAATAGAGATAAAAGTGATGTCATGTGACCTCCCAGAATCCTCCTCACCTCTCCGGTCAGCAGGTAGATGATCTCCAGGGTGAAGTTTAATATCCTCTCAGTCATGTGACTCCGGTCCTCCTCCATCCTCAGTGATGTGGTCAGGTGATCTGTGCCGGTTTCTCTGTAGATGGATAGTGGAGAATTATCTGGACTGTATTGGTTGTACTATAATAGGATGGGGATATAAGGGGTTAGTAGGCTGGGTACCGCAAGTGGGAATTGGCAATGTAGATTTGGTTACTTAGTGTTTGTATGTTCTCCACACATTCCACACCACCTGTATACAAAGAGACGCCAGCCACCATTGCTTCCTCAGCACCTTGGATGCAGCTCCTGCCAGTTCCTTGGTGGAGATTCATATTGTTTTAAATACAGGTGGTAGCCAAGTTGATGCAACAAGGGTATGGTCAGCAGTGGAGATGCCATGACCACCAGATGCCTGTTCTCTGCTGTCCACTGTGAAGTGCTCTTGTTGTTGGACACCCTTTTCCCTTCCAACATGCTCCTGTTCTCCCTCTTTCACCTCATCCCTAGAGCTGTCTGGATCTTCCCTCCATGGAACCCAAGTCTAGTCTGTCATCTCATGGACCACCACCTCTTCCTCACCAGAGCCCAGCTCACAGAAAGCACCGGTTGCTGGAATGTTATGCCTGATATTGATGCTGTGTGGCTGTCACTGTGGACAGGCAATAATAAGCCCCTTGTATACATGCAGCTGCTAGGAGGGGAATGCCTCAACCACTTATGACTCCTCTCCGAACCCACCTAAATTCATCCCTACTTGGCAGATGTTCCTTGTTTCGAGGGTAAAGGAGTGTTCTAGACTACAGATGGAGCCACCCCTCACTGATGCTTGAGGAAGGTGCTGATAGAAAGGATCTGACCAATAAGAGGGTCTACAGAGTGGCCAAGGGGATGTCAAACATGTTTATGATTATGTAGGTACAGTTTTATAAATATGTTACTATCCTGAGTATTCATGTCATGATCTAGTAACCCTTATTTTATCATTCAACAAAACAAATTAGCTTCTGAACAAGACCCCTCATGACCTCCCGAAATGCTCCTTCCTATGAAGTAGTAATGGGCCTTGCTTCCCCCACTGCCCTTCATAACATAGGGGTGTTTAATGCTAAAATGATGGCAGTGGTCTTCTACATTTAGTGGAATCATCTTTATTAACTTAATCACTACAGAGGTTATGAATTATGTGTAGATTTTAGCTCAGCCGGGAGATGTTGATTTAACATTCCGCTGCTTGCTAAAACATTTACGATACGCCATAAAGCCTGTCTCTGTGAGTAGAAACCCTCAGATATTCATTTAAAGCCTGCTACGCTGCTACGCTGCTTATGACAAGTCTTAATGGGTTTTATAAACCAGGCCTGGATCAACAGGCTGTGACGGAATATATGATAGACCTCATTAGAAGATCTCTAGTTATCAGTGGTCTGTTAGGTAAAGGTTAATGGACATTCCTTATGAGAATAGCAGTTGTTTTGAACTTTCCCAGACCCTCAGAGTTACAAGGAATATGTCATTTTCTGTCTGACCTTTCTGCCAAGAATTAGAATTTTACTTGTGTCACAAACTGGCCTTTTTTAACATAAAAAGGGTGTGACAGTATTTCTGACTCAGTTTTGGGGGTGCTTAGGCCTCATTACTGTCATATAATCCATCTCCACATTATTGGGTGGTCTCAGACCTCCTCTTATAGCGAGAGCTGGGTTTTATCCATCTCCCTCCCATTATTGAGTGATCTCAGACCTCCTCTTATAGTGATGGGTGGGGGTTATCCATCCCCTCCCCCCCATTATTGGCTGATCTCAAACTCTCTCTTATAGAGAAGGCTGGGTTTTATCCTTTTCCTTCCCCCATTAATGGCTGACCTCAAACCCTCTCTTATGAAGCATACACACAAGCGGACTTCTCGTCGGACTGAACTCCGAAGGGCTTTTCGACAGAGTTCCGACTAAACGGACTTGCCTACACACAATCCCACCAAAGTCTGATTGTTTCGAACGTGATGACGTACGACCGGACAAGAAAAGGAAGTTCAATAGCCAGTAGCCAATAGCTGCTCTTGTGTCATTTTCGGTCCATCGGACTCACATACAAACGAATGGTTTTTTAGATAGGAATCGAGTCCGTCGGAAAGATTTGAAACATTTTCTATTTCTAAGGTCCGTCAGATTTTTCGACAGAAAAGGTCCGATGAAGCCCACACACGATCGGAATGTCTGACGGATTCGTTCCGTCGGACCTTTTCTGCCAGAAAGTCTGGTCGTGTGTATGTGTATTGGTTGACCTCAGACCCTCTCTTATAGTGAAGGCTGGGTTTTATCCATTTCCTCCCCCATTATTTGGTTGACCTCAGACCCTCTCTTATAGTGAAGGCTGGGCTTTATCCATTTCCTCCCCCATTATTGGTTGACCTCCGACCCCCTCTTATAGTGAAGGCTGGGTTTTATCCATTTCCTCCCCCATTAATGGTTGACCTCAGACCCCCTCTTATAGTAAAGGCTGGGTTTTATCCATTTCCTCCCCCATTAATGGTTGACCTCAGACCCTCTCTTATAGAGAAGGCTGGGTTTTATCCATTTCCTCCCCCATTAATGGTTGACCTCAGACCCTCTCTTATAGAGAAGGCTGGGTTTTATCCATTTCCTCCCCCTTCTTTAATGGTTTGACCTCAGACCCCCTCTTATAGTGAAGGGTTGTTTTATCCACATCCTCCCCCATCATTGGCCGCTGACCATGTCAAGGTTGCGAAAGGCATGGGTGAGCACCAAAACTATTCAACCAAAATTAGAATCCTGGAAATTGGGATCAAAATTTTAGTACAACCCGAATCGGAATCTCATCCGTTACAGGAGACTGCTAAGGTGAGAAGGTGACACATCTACAAAATGAAGAGAATGTTCCTGTCCCATAAGTGGGGGAAATGTTTTTCCCCTGAAGGGGTTAATCTAGGTTTCAACATTATATATCTGTGTATCATCATCTGCTGGAGATAAAAGACATCACAGTGACTATGGAGGAAGAGGACGGACATGACGAGGGTTACTGGGTGTAAGTAGAAAAGAAGATCTTATTACCTCCTCTACTGCCAGTTCCAGCAATGTCTCTTCTCTACTTCCTCCCGACTCGCCTTTCATCCGGAATTTACTATTTATACCTGACATCACTTCCTCCTGCCTTCCATAGAGACTTCCTGTCTGGGTAGTTGTGAGATCACATCTTGTGGAGCTCAGAGGAACTGCAGCCCCGTGAAACATTTCATAGTGTGAAAATGGCCTCGTCATTGTTGCCATGTGTCCCAGATGTTGCAGGACAGTCCCGGGATTTAGTCTACTGTCCCATGGTGTCCTCATCCAGCAGGTTCCAGAAATCTATGCAGAGTGTCATTGAGGTGCGAAGACTCTCTGGATTCCATCACCAGGCACTGCAATTATACCAATCTGTTGGATTGATCAATCTCCTTTCTGACACGGTGCCCCTCCCCGTCCAATTGTCGCTGTGTCCTTCCCCTTCCAAATCCCATGGCGCCCCTCCCCGTCTCCCTCTCACTGCGCCGTTCCCCATCCTCATCCCACGGCGCCCCCCTCTGTCTTCATTCCACAGCGTCCCTCTCCGTCCTCCCTCCCTATCAACCCACAGGGTCCCTGCCCGTCCTCCCACGGCGTCCCTCCCCGTCCTCCCTCCCTATCAACACACAGGGTCCCTGCCTGTCCTCCCATGGTGTCCCTCCCCATACTCCTACCACGGCGTCCCTCCCCGTCCTCTTCCCACAGCGCCCCCCCTGTCCGACTCCCACGGTGTCCCTCCCTTCCAACTCCCACGGCGCCCCTCCCCGTCCTCTTACCACGGCGCCCCTCAACCGTCCTCCCCCCACGGCGCCCCTCCCTATCCTCCTCCCACGGCGCCCCTCCCCATCCTCCTCCCACAGCGCCCCTCACCGTCCAATTCCCATGGCGTCCCTCCCCTTCTAACTCCCACAGCGCCGTTCCTCATCCTCCTCTCACGGCGTCCCTCTCTGTCCTCATTCCACAGCGTCCCTCCCTGTCCCTCCCCGTCCTCCCACCCTATCAACCCACGGGGTCCCTGCCCGTCCTCCCACCCTATCAACCCACGGGGTCCCTGCCCGTCCTCCCATGGTGTCCCTTCACATCCCCCACCTACGGCGTCCTTCCCCTCCCTCCTCCCGCGGCGTCCCTCTCCATCCTCATACCATGTTGTCCCTCTCCAACTCCCACGGTGTCCCTCCTCTTCCAACTCCCACGGCGCCCCTCCCCGTCCTCCTCCCACGGAGCCCCTCCCCATCCTCCTCCCACAGCGCCCCTCACCGTCCAATTCCCATGGCGTCCCTCCCCTTCCAACCCCCCACAGCGCCGTTCCCCATCCTCCTCCCACGGCGTCCCTCTCTGTCCTCATTCCACAGCGTCTCTCCCCGTCCTCCCACGGCGTCCCTCCCCATCCTCCCACCCTATCAACCCACAGGGTCCCTGCCCGTCCTCCCATGGTGTCCCTTCCCATCCCCCACCTACGGCGTCCCTCCCCTTCCTCCTCCCACGGCGTCCCTCTCCATCCTTATTCCATGTTGTCCCTCTCCAACTCCCACGGTGTCTCTCCTCTTCCAACTCCGACGGTGCCCCTCCCCATCCTCCTCCCACAGCGCCCCTCATCGTCCAATTCCCATGGTGTCCCTCCCTTCCAACCCCCACAGCGCCGTTCCCCATCCTCCTCCCACGGCATCCCTCTCTGTCCTCATTCCACAGCGTCCCTCCCCGTCCTCCCTCCCCATCCTCCCACCCTAACAACCCACGGGGTCCCTGCCCGTCCTCCCATGGTGTCCCTTCCCATCCCCCACCTACGTCGTCCCTCCTCATCCTCATTCCATGTTGTCCCTCTCCAACTCCCACGGTGTCCCTCCTCTTCCAACTCCCACGGCGCCCCTCCCTGTCCTCTTACCACGGTGCCCCTTCCCATCCTCCTCCCACAGCACCCCTCACCGTCCAATTCCCATGGCGTCCCTCCCCTTCCAACTCCCACAGCGCCGTTCCCTATCCTCCTCCCATGGCGCCCCTCTCTGTCCTCATTTCACAGCGTCCCTTTCCATCCTCCCACGGCATCCCTCCCCGTCCTCCCACCCTATAAACCCACAGGGTCGCTGCCCGTCCTCCCATGGTGTCCCTTCCCGTCCCCCACCTACGGCATCCCTCCCACAGCGTCCCTCTCTGTCCTCATCCCATGGCGTCCCTCCTCGTCCTCCCACTGCATCCTTCCCCCTAATCAACCCACGGGGTCCCTCACTGTCCTCTTCCCACGGCATCCCTCTCCTTCCTCATCCCTCCCAGTCCTCATCCCACATGCCCCTCTTCATCCTCTCACGGTGTCCCTCTGTCCTTATCCCACAGCGCCCCTCCCCATCATCCTCCCATGGCATACATCCCCATCCTCTTCCCACAGCGTCCCTCCCCTCCCTCCTCTCAAGGCGTCCCTCTCAGCCCTCCTCCCATGGTGTCCCTCCCCGTCCTCATCCTAGGGGTCCTCTAAAAAGTAACTATGATAGGAGGCTCAGGACAGTAGGGACTTGCTTACATTTGCAGTTTGGGGGTGACATTTTATCACCTCCTCACCACCTGCTTTAGCCCCTTGAATCCCACACTAGCATGCTGCAACTGCATGCATTGCACACAGTTGCAGAGCGTTTGCAGAGAGACCCCATTCACTTGAATGGGTCACGCTTGGCAGGCGCTACACCTGTTAAGTGTGACAGGGTGTATAATTCCTGCTGCGGCTGCGACCACCAATGAGAGTAATTACTTCCTGCTTCTTCCATCAGGAGGGTTGCATAGGTAAATGGCCCTGTCTGCTAACAGGCAGAGTTTGGTGCGAAACAAACAGAGTTTTCTTTCTTTTTTTTTATGTAGTATTTATTGGTATTTTCTTTTTTATATACAGAAGAATGGAAACAGGTGAAATCGCAAAAAAAAAACGGAGTTCAGAGTTAAGGGATGTTAAGTTATACAATATGCATTATAATAAACATCATGTCTCCTTATCCCAGAATGAAATATCACTACCAAGGAGGGGTTGTCAGACATATGACTTCCAAGGAGGGGTTGTCGGACATATGAACTTCCAAGAAGGGTTGTCCGATATATGACTTCCAAGAAGGGTTGTCCGATATATGACTTCCAAGGAGGGGTTGCCGGACACATGAGTTCCGAAGAAGGATCGTCAGACATATCACATCCGAAGGGGAGGGGTTGTCAGACATATGACCTTCCAAGGAGGGGTTGTCAGAAATATGACTTCCAAAAAGGGGTTGTCAGACATATGACTTCCAAGGAGGGGTTTGTCAGAAATATGACTTCCAAGGAGGGGTTGTCGGACATATGAACTTCCAAGAAGGGTTGTCCGATATATGACTTCCAAGAAGGGTTGTCCGATATATGACTTCCAAGGAGGGGTTGCCGGACACATGAGTTCCGAAGAAGGATCGTCAGACATATCACATCCGAAGGGGAGGGGTTGTCAGACATATGACCTTCCAAGGAGGGGTTGTCAGAAATATGACTTCCAAAAAGGGGTTGTCAGACATATGACTTCCAAGGAGGGGTTTGTCAGAAATATGACTTCCAAGGAGGGGTTGTCAGATATATGACCTTCCAAGGAGGGGTTGTCAGACATATGACTTCCAAGGAGGAGTTGTCAGACATATGACTTCCAAGGAGGGGTTGTCAGACATATGAACTTCCAAGGAGGGGTTGTCAGACATATGAACTTCCAAGGAGGGGTTGTCAGAAATATGACTTCCAAAAAGGGGTTGCCAGACATATGACTTCCAAAGGAGGGGTTGTCAGAAATATGACTTCCAAGGAGGGGTTGTCAGACATATGAACTTCCAAGGAGGGGTTTGTCAGACATATGACTTCCAAGGAGGGGTTGTCAGACATATGGCTTCCAAGGAGGGGTTGTCAGACCTATGACTTTCAAGGAGGGGTTGTCAGACATATGACTTCCAAGGAGGGGTTGTCAGACATATGACTTCCAAGGAGGGGTTGTCAGACATATGGCTTCCAAGGAGGGGTTGTCAGACCTATGACTTTCAAGGAGGGGTTGTCAGAAATATGACTTCCAAGGAGGGGTTGTCAGACATATGGCTTCCAAGGAGGGGTTGTCAGACCTATGACTTTCAAGGAGGGGTTGTCAGAAATATGACTTCCAAGGAGGGTTTTGTCAGACATATGACTTCCAAGGAGGGGTTGTCAGACATATGACTTCCAAGGAGGGGTTGTCAGACATATGACTTCCAAGGAGGGGTTGTCAGACATATGGCTTCCAAGGAGGGGTTGTCAGACATATGGCTTCCAATGAGGGGTTGTCAGACATATGACTTCCAAGGAGGGGTTGTCAGACATATGGCTTCCAATGAGGGGTTGTCAGACATATGACTTCCAAGGAGGGGTTGTCAGACATATGACTTCCAAGGAGGGGTTGTCAGACATATGACTTCCAAGGAGGGGTTGTCAGACATATGGCTTCCAAGGAGGGGTTGTCAGACATATGACTTCCAAGGAGGGGTTGTCAGACCTATGACTTCCAAGGAGGGGTTGTCAGACCTATGACTTCCAAGGAGGGGTTTTTCAGAAATATGACTTCCAAAAAGGGGTTGCCAGACATATGACTTCCAAAGGAGGGGTTGTCAGACATATGACTTCCAAAGAAGGGTTGTCAGACATATCACAGCCGAAGGGGGGTTATCAGACAGGGGGACCTTTAAGCAGATAAGTCTACCACCTATAGGTTCTTAAATTCCACAAGCACTAAATATGTTGCGATGGGGACTTCCTAGAAAGAGCAGATGTCACCAAGGGTTCCCCTGCCCCTACATGGTCTCCTCACTGTGCGGTATCAAGAAAAAATGTAATCCCAAATGCCGAAAAACACTGAACTGCTGAGCGGAGAGAACCAATACAAACAAAAAGAAAAAACAAATCTAAAATGAAGGGAAAGGAGAAGGAAAAAAGGACAATAAAGATGAGGGAAAAAAAAAACATGGAAGGAGAAGGACCACACGAAAGGAGGAATATCAAAACTAGAGAGGAAAGAGAAGCTGGCCTCCAAATCAAGGAAGAAGACCATGCCAAGGTATTATGAAGCTCCCACGGCATCCAGCACTTCTTCCCAGTGTGAGATGCCCAAATTATGGCAAAAAATGATTCAAATAGAAGACAGCACTGGAGTCACCAATAAAAGTTGAGAGGTATGTGGGTTGGGTATGTGGGTTCTCTGATGATTGATAAGGTAAGACTTCTTTGTATAACGTTTCCCGCACTCTGTACAGGAATACGGCTTCTGCCCCGTGTGCGATCTCTGATGTTTAGCAAGCTCTGATTTCCGTGCCCAACATTTCCCGCACTCACTGCAGATGAACAGCTTTTCCCCCGTGTGCCACGTCTGATGATCGACAAGACTGGATTTTCGCGAAAAACATTTCCCGCACTCGGAACAGGAATACGGCTTCTCCCCCGTGTGCAATCTCTGATGTATAGCAAGATTCGTTGACCGCGTAAAGCGCTTTGAGCACTCAGGGCAGGAATACGGCTTCTCACCAGTGTGAGTTCTTTGATGACTAACAAGCATGTGTTTCTGTGTAAAACATTTCCCACACTCAGAACAGCAATACGGCTTCTTTACTGTGTGAGAGCTTTGATGTTTAATGAATTCTCCCAAATGAGAAAAACATTTCCCGCACTCAGTACAGGAATGAAGTTTCTCCCCCGTGTGGGACCTCAGGTGTAGAGAAAGACTTAATGCAGAGCTAAAACTTTCCTCACATTCAGGACAAAAAAATGTCTCCTCGCCCTGAATCCCGGCGCCATCCCTCACAGTACGAGGTTGCTCAGAGTCAGAGGGATTCCATGGTCTATCCACACTGTGAAGTCCACCATCCATAGTGGAGATCATTGTCTTTTCTCCTCCACAATCTCCTGTGATGTCCTCATCTTCCATTTTACAACCTGGAGATAAAGTGAGACGATCCTTTGAGGGTTTCTCCATGGCGTGTCCTGGAAAAATATAAAAACATCATCAATAGATATGAGAGGGTTAGTTCACTTCCATCAAGATTCTATCTGGATCAGGTAGATATGACTGAGCAGATGTTCTCTGTGGATGTCCCAACCAGCTGGGACTCTCCCCCCTCTTCAGTCAAAGGACCTTTGGTCCTCCTCCCAGATCACTTCTACATTTACACAGCCTTGTCAGAAGAGCAGGAACTTCTTACATCTCATCCCAACAAGACTGGTAATAGAGTTTTATGGTAACATTTAGGTATAAGTCTGCTGGAAGAAGAGGGACAACCTAAGAAAGGCTCAATCTGTGTTATCATATCTGTGATACTGTAACTAGGAGTGACACACAACCTAATACTGCCAGCTGAACCCCAGGATGGGTATCAGTACAGGGAGGTGACCACTATCAACCTATTATTGGATGATATCACTCCGCTCCCTCCCTACTCTGGACCAATCAGTGAGCAGTAACAGAGCAGAGATAAGAGAAGAATATATTATGGGTCACCTGTGCTGATCTCTGTAGGAGTGTCCTCCTCTATGAATGTCCTCCTCATTCCAGCCTCCTCCGTATATTGCTGATCATCCCTCACATACGTCTCTTCTACTTCATCCTTGACTTTTATTTGAATCAGATCTTCACCCTAAACCAACAGAATGGCAGAAAATAACATCTGTAACATAGAAGTATTTATGATGTGAGATCACATAGAAAATATCATCTTGTAGAGTCCAAACATCGCCTCCACATGTCAGAGTGTTCAATCACTTTATGTTCCCGACCCTCAACTCCACCTACCTGATGATGGTGAGGGATGGTGTGACCTTCCTGTGTGGAATCCCGGGAATACAGAGGACGGGGACATCTCTCTGGTGGGTTTCTAGGTGGCTCCATCATATTGCCCTTGCAGAGGTCCTCACATGCTTCAGAAAACTCCTTCATCACACCATACTCATCATCCTGCTCTTGAAACTCTTCCTTCACAATAATATTATAATGCCCGAGGTTTTCGCTCTAAATAGTAAAACATACATTGTAACACATTTCTGTATGAATCATAACAACCAGTGATGGTTCCTCACCTACCCGATGATTGTGAGGGATGATGTGACCTTCCTGTGTGAAATCCCGGGAATACAGAGGACGGGGACATCTCTCTGGTGGGTTTCTACCAATAGGTGGCTCCATCATGAGATCTTTATAGCGATCCTTGTGTCCTCCAGAAAGCTCCTTCATAACTCCATACTCCTCATCCTGCTCTTTAAACTCTTCTTTAACAATAATATTATAATCCCCGAGGTTTCCACTCTAAATATATAATAAAACGGCCATTTTAACAAACATGCTTGTATATAGATCATAACTAGGGATGAGCCGAACACCCCCCTGTTCGGTTCGCACCAGAACATGCGAACAGGAAAAAAGTTCGTTCGAACACGCGAACACCGTTAAAGTCTATGGGACACGAACATGAATAATCAAAAGTGCTAATTTTAAAGGCTTATATGAAAGTTATTGTCATAAAAAGTGTTTGGGGACCTGGGTCCTGCCCCAGGGGACATGGATCAATGCAAAAAAAAGTTTTAAAAACGGCCATTTTTTCAGGAGCAGTGATTTTAATAATGCTTAAAGTCAAACAATAAAAGTGTAATATCCCTTTAAATTTCGTAGCTGGGGGGTGTCTATAGTATGCCTGTAAAGGGGCGCATGTTTCCCGTGTTTAGAACAGTCTCACAGCAAAATGACATTTCGAAGGAAAAAACCCATTTAAAACTACCCGCGGCTATTGCATTGCCGACAATACACATAGAAGTTCATTGATAAAAACGGCATGGGAATTCCCCACAGGGGAACCCCGAACCAAAATTTAAAAAAAAAATGACGTGGGAGTCCCCCTAAATTCCATACCAGGCCCATCAGGTCTGGTATGGATATTAAGGGGAACCCCGGACAAAATTTAAAAAAAAAAAGACGCGGGGTTCCCCCTAAATTCCATACCAGACCCTTCAGGTCTGGTATGGATTTTAAGGGGAACCCCGCGCCAAAAAAAAACGGCGTGGGGTCCCCCCAAAAATCCATACCAGACCCTTATCCGAGCACGCAACCTGGCAGGCCGCAGGAAAAGAGGGGGGACAAGAGTGCGCCCCCCCCTCCTGAACCGTACCAGGCCACATGCCCTCAACATTGGGAGGGTGCTTTGGGGTAGCCCCCCAAAACACCTTGTCCCCATGTTGATGAGGAAAAGGGCCTCATCCCCACAACCCTGGCCGGTGGTTGTGGGGGTCTGCGGGCGGGGGGCTTATCAGAATCTGGAAGACCCCTTTAACAAGGGGACCCCCAGATCCCGCCCCCCTGTGTGAAATGGTAAGGGGGTACTTACCCCTACCATTTCACTAAAAAACTGTAAAAAATGTTAAAAATGACAAGAGACAGTTTTTGACAATTCCTTTATTTAAATGCTTCTTCTTTCTTCTATCTTCCTTCATCTTCTTCTGGTTCTTCCTCCGGCGTTCTCGTCCAGCATCTCCTCCGCGGCGTCTTCTATCTTCTTCTCCTCGGGCCGCTCCGCACCCATGGCATGGGGGGAGGTTCCCGCTCTTCTCTTCATCTTCTTCTCTTCATTTTCTTCTCCGGGCCGCTCCGCACCCATGCTGGCATGGAGGGAGGCTCCCACTGTGTGACAGCGTCTCCTTGTCTGACGGTTGTTAAATAACGGGGGGCGGGGCCACCCGGTGACCCCGCCCCCTCTGACGCACGGGACATGACGGGACTTCCCTGTGGCATTCCCCGTGATGTCACAGGGAAGTCCCGTCAAGTCACCGTGTGTCAGAGGGGGGCGGGGTCACCGGGTGGCCCCGCCCCCCGTTATTTAAGAACCGTCAGACGAGGAGACGCCGTCACACAGCGGGAGCCTCCCTCCATGCCAGCATGGGTGCGGAGCGGCCCGGAGAAGAAAATGAAGAAGAGAAGAAAAGAAGAAGAGAAGAAGATGAAGAGAAGAGCGGGAGCCTCCCCCCATGCCATGGGTGCGGAGCAGCCCGAGGAGAAGAAGATAGAAGACGCCGCGGAGGAGATGCTGGACGAGAACGCCGGAGGAAGAACCAGAAGAGCCAGAAGAAGAAGATGAAGGAAGATAGAAGAAAGAAGAAGCATTTAAATAAAGGAATTGTCAAAAACTGTCTCTTGTAATTTTTAACATTTTTGATAGTTTTTTAGTGAAATGGTAGGGGTAAGTACCCCCTTACCATTTCACACAGGGGGGGGCGGGATCTGGGGGTCCCCTTGTTAAAGGGGGCTTCCAGATTCTGATAAGCCCCCCGCCCGCAGACCCCCACAACCACCGGCCAGGGTTGTGGGGATGAGGCCCTTGTCCTCATCAACATGGGGACAAGGTGTTTTGGGGGGCTACCCCAAAGCACCCTCCCAATGTTGAGGGCATGTGGCCTGGTATGGTTCAGGAGGGGGGGTGCACTCTCGTCCCCCCCTCTTTTCCTGCGGCCTGCCAGGTTGCGTGCTCGGATAAGGGTCTGGTATGGATTTTTGGGGGGGGGCCCACGCCATTTTTTTTTTTTTGGCCGGGGTTCCCCTTAAAATCCATACCAGACCTGAAGGGTCTGGTATGGAATTTATGGGGAACCCCACGTCATTTTTTTTTTAAATTTTGGTTCGGGGTTCCCCTGTGGTGAATTCCAATGCCGTTTTTATCAATGAACTTCTATGTGTATTGTCGGCAATGCAATAGCCGCGAGTAGTTTTAATGGGTTTTTTCCTTCGAAATGTCATTTTGCTGTCAGACTGTTCTAAACACAGGAAACATGCACCCCTTTACAGGCATACTATAGACACCCCCCAGCTACAAAATTTAAAGGGATATTACACTTTTATTGTTTGACTTTAAGCATTATTAAAATCACTGCTCCTGAAAAAACGGCCGTTTTTAGAACTTTTTTTTGCATTGATCCATGTCCCCTGGGGCAGGACCCAGGTCCCCAAACACTTTTTATGACAATAACTTTCATATAAGCCTTTAAAATTAGCACTTTTGATTTCTCCCATAGACTTTTAAAGGGTGTTCTGCGGCATTCGAATTTGCCGCGAACACCCCAAACTGTTCGATGAACTTGCGAACAGCCAATGTTCGAGTCGAACATGAGTTCGACTCGAACTCGAAGCTCGTCCCTAATCATAATTATCAGTGATTGTTCCTCATCTACCTGATGATGGTGAGGGATGGTGTGACCTTCCTGATTGGAATCCCTGGAATACAGAGGACGGGGACATCTCTCTGGTGGGTTCCCATTACTGGATCCATCTGTAGGAAACACACACACTGACTGAATACATTGTTTCTATGTGTTTATCAGATGATGGGGGATCTAGGTGGACCCTCCGTACTGCTCTCTCCCTTACAATAAAGTCTCCTCTTACCCGGTGATGTGAGGGGCGGCTGATTGTCCATCATGACGTCCTTGTAGAGATCCTTGTGTCCTTCTAAAGACCCCCACTCCTCCATGGAGAAATAGACAGTGACATCCTGATACCTTATAGGAACCTGACACACACAATGATACAGTCACCATCCAGACACATCCCTTGTCTGTTACTGGATAATGTCCCAGAATTCCCAGAATCCTCCTCACCTCTCCTGTCAGCAGCTCCATCATCTTCTTGGTGACTTCTAGAATCTTCTCCATGTTGTGTCTCTCAGGTTTTAGGGAGTCACATGGAGGCACTGTGATGGTCATATGATCACCTGACTTCACAAGAGGAAATCTCTGTATTGAGGAACCAATAAGAATATCATGTTAGAATCCCAGAATCCT
This sequence comes from Lithobates septentrionalis, assembly GCA_037952835.1. Taxonomy (NCBI): domain Eukaryota; kingdom Metazoa; phylum Chordata; class Amphibia; order Anura; family Ranidae; genus Lithobates; species Lithobates septentrionalis. The sequence goes on from JBBDGP010000932.1 coordinate 250,337, forward strand.
CCTCACCTCTCCGGTCAGGTCTGTGTTTTATTAATAGAGATAAAAAGTGATGTCATGTGACCTCCCAGAATCCTCCTCACCTCTCCGGTCAGGTCTGTGTTTTATTAATAGAGATAAGAGTGATGTCATGTGACCTCCCAGAATCCTCCTCACCTCTCCGGCCAGGTCTGTGTTTTATTAATAGAGATAAGAGTGATGTCATGTGACCTCCCAGAATCCTCCTCACCCCTCCGGTCAGGTCTGTGTTTTATTAATAGAGATAAGAGTGATGTCATGTGACCTCCCAGAATCCTCCTCACCTCTCCGGTCAGGTCTGTGTTTTATTAATAGAGATAAGAGTGATGTCATGTGACCTCCCAGAATCCTCCTCACCTCTCCGGTCAGCAGGTAGATGATCTCCAGGGTGAGGTTTAGTATCTTCTCAGTCATGAGACTCCGTACCTCCTCCATCCTCAGTGATGTGGTCATGTGATCTGTGCCGGTTTCTCTGTAGATGGATAGTTTAGAATTATCTGGACTGTATTGGTTGTACTATAATAGGATGGGGATATAGGAGTTAGTGGGAATTGGCAATGTAGATTGGGTTACTTAGCGTTTGTGTGTTCTCCACGCATCTCTCCCCATTTCACACCACCTGCATGCAGGGAGACAGGACAACTCAAGCCACCATTGCTTCCCCAGCACCTTGGATGCAGCTCCTGCCAGCTCTTTGGTGGAGCCTCATGTTGTTTCAGATACAGGTAGCGCCCAAGTTGATGCAACAAGGGAATGGTCAGCAGTGGAGACACCATGGTCACCACCAGTCTGTTCTCTGCTGTCCACTGTGAAGTGCTCTTGTTGTTGGACACCCTTCTCCATTCCAACATGCTCCTGTTCTCCCTCTTTGACCTCATCCTCAGAGCTGTTCTGATCTTCTCTCTGCGGAACCCAAGTCTGGTCTGACAACTCATTGTCCACCACCTCTTCCTCACCAGAGCCCAGCTCACAGAAAGCACCGGCTGCCGGAACGTTATGCCTAAAAATGCTGCGACATGGAACTGCCACTGTGGACAGGCAATCATAAGCCCCTTGTATGTGCAGCTGCTAGGAGGGGAACGCCTTGACCACTTATGACTCCTCTCCGAAACCCACCCGAGCTCATCCCTACTTGGCAGATGTTCTTTGTTTCGATGGTAAAGAAGTGTTCTAGGCTGCTGATGGAGCCGCTCCTTACTGGTGCTTGAGGAAGGTGTTGATAGAAATGACCTGCCCAATTAGAAAGGTCTACGGAGTGGCCAAGGGGACGTCAAACATGTTTATGATTATGGAGATACAATTTTATAAAAATATGAATATCCTGAGTACACTAATACCTTGGATTACGAGCATAATTCCTTCCAGAAGAATGCTTGTAATCCAAAGCACTCATATATCAAAGCGAGTTTCCCCATAGGAAGTGATGGAAACTCAGATAATCCGTTTCACAGCCACTGCTTGACTATGCAGTACCGCTTGTGGCCAGAGGTGCGGGGGGGCGCCGGAGACGCTCGGAAATACTCGGAGACGCTCGTGAATGGAGTGTCTCCGAGCGACTCCAAGCGTCACCGGCGCCCCCCCGCACCTCTGGCCAAATGCGGTACTGCACACCGCAGAGGCTTGAATTCTCTTTGTCCTGTGAGACAACGCTCGCAAAGCGAGTCAGGATTTTTTTTTTTCTTTAAAAACGCTCGTAAACCGCGTTACTTGCAATCCGAGGTTCCACTGTACACGACAACCCCTATTTTATCATTCAACATAAAATTACCTTCTGAACAAGACCCCTCATGACCTTCAGAAATGCACCTTCCTATGAAGTAGTAATGGGCCTTGCTTCCCCACTGCCCTTCGTAACATTGGGGGCCTTTAGTACTCTACTAAAATGATGGCAGTGGTCTTCTACATTTAGTGGAATCACCTTTATTAACTTAACCACTTTCCGACCGGCTCCTGTACATATATACGTCTGCAGTTTAAAGATGGATATCTCGGTAACGGCAGCAGCTGCTGCCACAACCGAGGTATCCATCTTTTGAGCCGGCAGTCCTGTGTACGATAATGGTGGTCTCTGCGGCGGTTTCGCCGCGAGATCACCATTATCGGCGGCGGGAGAGGGGCCACCCCCCTCCCGCCACTCTCCTGCGCTCTCCGCTGCTTACCGGAGCCATCGGCAGCGGCGGAGGCGATCGGGACCTATCCCTGGCTGGGTATGGAGACGAGTGAGGGGAAGATGGCCCCCCATCTGTCTCCATACTATAGCAGGGCAGATGCAGCGTCAAAACGTCACTTCCGCCCATACGTCTTAAAGGCACATTTTTCTGTTGTAATTTTTTTTAAATGACAAAAATGTATTTATTTTTGCATTGTAGTCCACATATGAGATGTGAGGACTTTTTGACCCCAGATCTCATATTTAAGAGGACCTGTCATGCTTTTTTCTATTACAAGGGATGTTTACATTCCTTGTAATAGGAATAAACGTGACACCATTTAAACAAAAAACTGTGAAAAAATAAATAAAATCAAGTAAAATAAATAAGAAAAAAAAAAAAAATTAAAGCGTCCTGCCCCGACGAGCTCGCGCGCAGAAGCGAACGCATACGTGAGTAGCGCCCGCATATGAAAATGGTGGTCAAACCACACATGTGAGGTATCGCCACGATCGTTAGAGCGAGAGCAATAATTCTAGCCCTAGACCTCCTCTGTAACTCAAAACATGCAACCTGTAGAATTTTTTTAAACGTCGCCTATGGAGATTTTTAAGGGTAAAAAGTTTGACGCCATTCTGCGAGCGGGGCGCAATTTTGAAGCGTGACATATTGGGTATCAATTTACTCGGCGTAACATTATCTTTCACAATATAAAAAAAAAATTGGGGCTAAGTTTACTGTTGTCTTTTTTTATTTTATTTAAAAAAGTGAATTTTTTCCCCCAAAAAAAGTGCGCTTTTAAGACCCCTGCGCAAATACGGTGTGACAGAAAGTATTGCAACGACCGCCATTTTCTTCTCTAGGGTGTTAGAAAAAAAAGCATAATGTTTGGGGGTTCTAAGTAATTTTCTAGCAAAAAAAACTTGTTTTTAACTTGTAAACACAGAGTCTGAAAAAGAGGCCTGGTCTTTAAAGGGGAGTTCCACCCACTTTTACAACTCTTCAGCATCCCTCACTAAACTGTGCACTGTAAACGAATTGGATATATATATATATTTTTTTTTTCTCAGCACCTACTGTATATCTGCTGTATTCATTTTTCACTTCCTCCTCCCTGGCCGTGGCCCATCGCATCATTTCCTGTTTACAATGCCTTCTGGGAAAGGGCGGCAACTTCCTCTGACACTGCCGTTGCTATGGAGACCTGACCTGAAACCTATTACACGGCTTGTGCTGCACTGAGCGTGTGCGAGATCGGCAAGGATGAGATCCAGGAAGAAACACAGTCTGGCTTCAGATGCCCACACTTAAGATGGCCACGGCCTGCTGTAAGTTTATAAAATAACAAACTACTGCTATAAACTAACAAAACAGACCTTAGTTTACAGACTAACTTTACTAGAATACATTAAGCTTGTGTATTATAGGGGTATTTTTATTTAAAAAGTATAATTTCGGCCGGAACGCCGCTTTAAATGGTTAATCACTACAAAGGTTATGAATTATGTGTAGATTTTAGCTCAGCCGGGAGATGTTGATTTAGCTTTTCGCTGATTGCTAAAACATTTTTACGATACGCCATAAAGCCCGTCTCTGTGAGTAGAAACCCTCAGATATTCCTTTAATGCCTGCTAAGCTACTTATGACAAGTCTCAACCACTTTCCGACCGCCGCACGACGATGTATGTCCAAACTTTGAACGGGGATATCGTTGTTATGGCAGCAGCTAGCTGCCATAACCCCTGTATCCCCGTTTTCGTGCGGCGGCCGGCTTCCAGATAAAAGTGGTCCCTGCGGCGGATTCGCCGCAAGATCACTTTTATCGGTGGCGGGAGAGGGCCCCCCACCGCGATCCGGTGCCCTCCGCTGCTTACCAAAGCCATCGGTAGCGGCGGAGGCGATCGCGTCCTTCTCTGTGCTGTGCCTGGAGACGAGTGAGGCTAAGATGGCGCCCACTCGTCTCCATGACACTGCTGGGCAGAAGCGACGTCAAAACGTCACTTTCGTCCACGCCTCTTAAAGGCACATTTTTTCAAATGTCATTTTTCTAAATGACTTTTTTTTTTTTTTTTTTTATTGCATTTTATTGTAAATATGAGATGTGAAGTCTTTTTGACCCCAGATTTCATATTTAAGAGGTCCTGTCATGCTTTTTTCTATTACAAGGGATGTTTACATTCCTTGTAATAGGAATAAAAGTGGCACCATTTTTTTTTTTTATTTAAACAGCGTAAAAATAAATAAAATATTGTAAAATACATAATAAAAATAAAATTTTTTTTTTTAAACACCCCCGTCCCGACGAGCTCACGCGCAGAAGCGAACGCATACGTGAGTAGCGCCCGCATATGAAAACGGTGGTCAAACCACACATGTGAGGTATCGCAGCGACCGGTAGAGCGAGAGCAATAATTCTAGCCCTAGACCTCCTCTGTACTGCAAAATATGCAACCTGTAGAATTTTTTAAACGTCGCCTATGGAGATTTTTGAGGGTAAAAAATTTACGCCATTCCACCAGCGGGAGCAATTTTCAAGCGTGACATGTTGGGTATCAATTTACTTGGCGTAACATTATATTTCACAATATAAAAAAAAATTGGGCTAACTTTACTGTTGTCTTATTTTTTTATTCAAAAAAGTGATTTTTTTTCCAAAAAAAGTGCGCTTTTAAGACCGCTGCGCAAATACGGTGCAAAAAAAAGTATTGCAACGACCGCCATTTTATTCTCTAGGGTGTTAGAAGAAAAACCATTTATAATGTTTAGGGGTTCTAAGTAATTTTCTAGCAGAAAAAACTGTTTTATACATGTAAACACCTAAAATCCAAAACAAGGCTGGTCCTTAAAGTGGAGCTCCACCCTCTTTTATAACTCTTCAGCATCCCTCACTAAACTGTGCACTGTAAACGAATTGGATATTTTTTTATTTTTTTTTCTTAGCACCTACTGCATATCTGCTGTATTCATTTTTCACTTCCTCCTCCCTGGCCGCGGCCCATCGCATCATTTCCTGTTTGCAATGCCTTCTGGGCAGGGGCGGCAACTTCCTCTGACACTGCCGTTGCTATGGAAACCTGACCTGAAACCTATTACACGGCTTGTGCTGCACTGAGCGTGTGCGAGATCTGCAAGGATGGGATCCAGGAAGAAACACAGTCTGGCTTCAGATGCCCACACTTAAGATGGCCACGGCCTGCTGTAAGTTTATAAAATAACAAACTACTGCTATAAACTAACAAAACAGACCTTAGTTTACAGACTAACTTTACTGGAATACATTAAGCTTGTGTATTATAGGGGTATTTTTATTTAAAAATTATCATTTGGGCCGGAACACCACTTTAAGTGGTTAATCACTACAGAGGTTATGAATTATGTGTAGATTTTAGCTCAGCCGGGAGATGTTGATTTAGCTTTCCGCTGATTTCGCCCAACGATTTTGGCTGAAATCAGCTGTGTCCAATCACACCCACACAGAGTTCTTGGGGGGTCAAGTTTCAGTACAACCCGAATCTGATCCTAATCCCTAATACAAGAGACCTGTAAAGCCTCGTACGCACGATCGGATTTTCCGACGGGAACTGTGTGATGTCAGGCTGTTGGGGGCGGAATATCCGACCGTTTGTAGGCTCCGTCAGACAATTGTTGGCCAACTTTCCGTGGACAAATGTTGGATGGCAGGTTTATAAATTTTCTGCGGACAGCGGTGTGTTGTGGGATTTTCCGAGCCTGTGTACACAAGTCCGTTGGGCAAAAGTCCAAACACGCATGCTCGGAATCAATGCTCACCAAACACAACATTAGCAGAAGGGTGCCCAAAGGGTGGCGCTCAAAAGCTGAAAACCACGTAGTACTTCACTACGTTCGTGTTTGTTGGCCAATAATTGTGTGCAAGACAAGTTCCTGGCCAACGCCCTTCTGACAAAAGTCTGACGCTTTGTCTGCGGAAAATCCGATCGTGTGTACGAGGCTTAAGGAGAAAAGGTGGGAATGGCGACACATCTCCAAAATGAAGAGAATTTTCCGACCCCGTACGTTGGGGGAATGTCCTGACCCTGAAGGGGTTAATCTAGGTTTCCACACTATATATGTGTGTATCATCATCTGCTGGAGATAAAAGACGTCACAGTGACTATGGAGGAAGAGGACGGACATGACGGGGGGGGGGGGGGTTACTGAGTGTAAATAGAAAATAATATCTTATTACCTCCTCTGCTGCTACATCCAACGATGTCTCTTCGCTACTTCCTCCCAACTCACCTCTCACCCGGAACTTCCTGTCTGTACCTGACATCACTTCCTGTCTACCATAGGGACTTCCTGCCTGGGTATAAGTGAGATCACCACCTTGTGGAGCTCAAAGGAACTGCAGCCCACACTGCACAGTGTGTTTCCAAGTGTCCTAGATTAGTGATTCTCAACCAGGGTTCCGTGGAACTCATAGGGTTCCTCCAGAGGTTGCTAGGGGTTCCTTCAGCATTGGGCAATTTCTGCCTCTCAGATAAGTTCCCACTGACACCATTGATCTTTTTTAACTATCTGTAAGGAAGTAATTCTTCCCAATGACCACAAGTCTAAGGACCATTCTTTCCACTAGGGTGACCACATTTCCAAACTGACATTCAGGGACACCCCCCCCCCCCCCCCCCCAAAAAAAAAGATGATTTTTGACAAATTTTTTTAGCCGATTTTTGGGGTAGGGCGTACGAAATCAGCGGGCCCGTGTGCAAGATCAAAAGTGGGCCCTAGGCATCAAGAACAACAACAATATGGTGCGCAAAGCGCGTCGTAATGAACTGTGGACATGTCTTAAATTGCACTAAATATTGGCTTAAAGGGGGTGTTCCTAAAGAGAGTCTGAGATGACTTGTATAGTGCAGAATGTGGTAATGTTAAATAGGGAATGCAGAGTGTATGGAGGGGGGTAATATGTACAGGAGAGGAGTGCGGAATGTATGGCGGTGGGTAATATGTACAGGAGAGGAGTGCGGAATGTATGGCGGTGGGTAATATGTACAGGAGAGGAGTGCGGAATGTATGGCGGTGGGTAATATGTACAGGAGAGGAGTGTGGAATGTATGGCGGTGGGTAATATGTACAGGAGAGGAGTGCGGAATGTATGGCGGTGGGTAATATGTACAGGAGAGGAGTGCGGAATGTATGGCGGTGGGTAATATGTACAGGAGAGGAGTGCGGAATGTATGGCGGTGGGTAATATGTACAGGAGAGGAGTGCGGAATGTATGGCGGTGGGTAATATGTACAGGAGAGGAGTGCGGAATGTATGGCGGTGGGTAATATGTACAGGAGAGGAGTGCGGAATGTATGGCGGTGGGTAATATGTACAGGAGAGGAGTGCGGAATGTATGGCGGTGGGTAATAAGTACAGGAGAGGAGTGCGGAATGTATGGCGGTGGGTAATATGTACAGGAGAGGAGTGCGGAATGTATGGCAGTGGGTAATATGTACAGGAGAGGAGTGCGGAATGTATGGCGGTGGGTAATATGTACAGGAGAGGAGTGCGGAATGTATGGCGGTGGGTAATATGTACAGGAGAGGAGTGCGGAATGTATGGCGGTGGGTAATAAGTACAGGAGAGGAGTGCGGAATGTATGGCGGTGGGTAATATGTACAGGAGAGGAGTGCGGAATGTATGGCAGTGGGTAATATGTACAGGAGAGGAGTGCGGAATGTATGGCGGTGGGTAATAAGTACAGGAGAGGAGTGCGGAATGTATGGCAGTGGGTAATATGTACAGGAGAGGAGTGCGGAATGTATGGCGGTGGGTAATATGTACAGGAGAGGAGTGCGGAATGTATGGCGGTGGGTAATATGTACAGGAGAGGAGTGCGGAATGTATGGCGGTGGGTAATATGTACAGGAGAGGAGTGCGGAATGTATGGCGGTGGGTAATAAGTACAGGAGAGGAGTGCGGAATGTATGGCAGTGGGTAATATGTACAGGAGAGGAGTGCGGAATGTATGGCGGTGGGTAATATGTACAGGAGAGGAGTGCGGAATGTATGGCGGTGGGTAATATGTACAGGAGAGGAGTGCGGAATGTATGGCAGTGGGTAATATGTACAGGAGAGGAGTGCGGAATGTATGGCGGTGGGTAATATGTACAGGAGAGGAGTGCGGAATGTATGGCGGTGGGTAATATGTACAGGAGAGGAGTGCGGAATGTATGGCGGTGGGTAATATGTACAGGAGAGGAGTATGGAGTGTATGGCGGGGGGTAATATGTACAGGAGAGGAGTGCGGAATGTATGGCGGTGAGTAATATGTACAGGAGAGGAGTGCGGAATGTATGGCGGTGGGTAATATGTACAGGAGAGGAGTATGGAGTGTATGGCGGGGGGTAATATGTACAGGAGAGGAGTGCGGAATGTATGGCGGGGGATAATATGTACAGGAGAGGAGTGCGGAGTGTATGGCGGGGGGTAATATGTACAGGAGAGGAGTGCGGAATGTATAATGGTGGGTAATATGTACAGGAGAGGAGTATGGAGTATATGGCGGGGGGTAGTTAGCGGAGAGAGGAGGAAGAGGAGTGCAATATCACCTCCTGATAGTCTGTCAGCCACTGCTAATCCACTTTGGTGGTGGGGCACTCCGAAGGATGTAAGGGGGCACTCCGAAGGATGTAAGGGGGAACTCCGAAGGATGTAAGGGGGAACTCCGAAGGATGTAAGGGGGCACTCCGAAGGATGTAAGGGGGCACTCCGAAGGATGTAAGGGGGCACCCTGGAGGTTGTAAGGGGGGATGTAATGGGGCACTCTGGCAGTACTAACTTAGTCAGAGCCCCCTTACGTCCTCCGGGGTGCCCCCTTAGTGCCTCCTTACATCCTCCTCCAGAATTTCCCTGAATCTCTAGCAAAGTTCCCAGGATTCCAGACGGTACAATTGTCCCCTCAATAGCAGCCAGTTTGTCTTTGAAGATGGGGAAGGGTGCAAGTTGTCAAAAAAGAATACTTGCGGTGATTTTGGGGGATAAGAGCATGCTGTATGTGCTGGGGGGCACACTTTGGGAGGGGAGAGAAATTGTGCTGGAGGGGGGGTTATATAAAAAATCTGACCCCCCCAGCACAATATATCTCCCCTCCTAAAGTGCCCCCCAGCACATACAGCATGCTCTCATCCCCCAAAATCACTGCAAGTATTATTTTTTGACAACTTGCCCCCTGTCTCTGTGTCTCTTCTCCTGCAAGTGCCAAGTATTAATATTGTGTACTAACCTCAGATCAGCACGTCCCGTCCTGTTGAGTCCTGTGTCCATTCTCCTCCCCCTCCTTCTCCTGTCCGTGACATCCGAGCCGAGGAAAAGGGGGAAGGGACTTCAGTCGGTGTGTTAGTGAGAGGAGGGCAGGAGGGGGGAGGAAGAGAGAGATGCCGTACACACTGTAATCGCAGGCAGCCTGTGGGAACAGAAACACCCCACACAAGCTCCAGGCCAGTCACTGGTGCCAAGTGCGGAGCTGAAAGAACCAGCAGTGACTCCCAGCAGCACTAGCGCGGAGGAGGAACTGAAATCTTCCTCCGCTTTCAACGCTGGGCAGTGACGTCACTGGTTGCCTGATGCCAGGCGGCTATAGCAACCAGTGATCAGGAGGAGGTGGAGGAGGTGGAAGCGGAGCCAGAGCCAGCGCTATGGCGGCTCGGTCCACCCCTGTTCCCAGATTGTCAGTTTCATTCCGGGACACTGTATTGTCCCGGAATGAAGCTGCCCAGGACCGGGGACAAAGATGTCAATTACGGGATAATCCCGGGCAATCCGGGACACGTGGGCACCCTACTTTCCACTGACCATCACACTAATGTATCATGAGTTGTAAATTTCTAATTTTTAGCAGGGGTTCCCTGAGACCACAGGACTATTTCAAGGGTTCCTCTGTGTTGAAAAAGTTGATAAAGACTGTCCTAGATGCTGCAGTCCCAGGATTTAGTCTACTATCCTATCATGTATGGTTGCCACCTCATCCCTTTAAACCCAAACACATATTAATTACACAGGTTCTGTGGCTGATTAAGGTGATAATTAAACTCACTTGGTGCCTTATCTGCATTTAATTAGCTTCAGAATCTGTGTAATTCAAAGGTGTTTGGGTTTAAAGGGATGAGGTGGCAACTCTACTATCATGTCCACATCTCGTAGGTTCCATGACTCTGTACAGAGAGGCAGTGAGGTTTTGATGGCTGGAACTCTCTCTGGGTTCCATCTCCAAGCACTGCAAATATACCCGAATGTTGGGTGGAGCGATCTCCTTTCTGACAGTGAAAGTAACAGAGAGGCAGCAGAGCAGGAGCTTGTGATCACCACTGACCACCAATGTTGGGCTGGGTTTAGACGTTGTTCTCACTGACGCCAACAACTTATTTTACTCCTACTGACACCAATGATGGGACTTATTTCATTTCACTGATACCAATGATGGGGCTTTTTTTATTCCACTGACACCAATGATGGGCCTTACTTTATTCCATTGACACCAATGATGGGCCTTACTTTATTCCACTGACACCAATGATGGGCCTTACTTTATTCCACTGACACCAATGATGGGCCTTACTTTATTCTATTGACACCAATGATGGGCCTTACTTTATTCCACTGACACCAATGATGGGCCTTACTTTATTACATTGACACCAATGATGGGCCTTACTTTATTCCACTGACACCAATGATGGGCCTTACTTTATTACATTGACACCAATGACGGACCTTACTTTATTTCATTGACACCAATGATGGGCCTTACTTTATTCCACTGACACCAATGATGGGCCTTACTTTATTACATTGACACCAATGACGGACCTTACTTTATTCCACTGACACCAATGATGGGCCTTACTTTATTCCATTGACACCAATGATGGGCCTTACTTTATTCCACTGACACCAATGATGGGCCTTACTTTATTCCATTGAAACCAATGATGGGCCTTACTTTATTCCACTGACACCAATGATGGGCCTTACTTTATTTTATTGACACCAATGATGGGCCTTACTTTATTCCATTGAAACCAATGATGGGCCTTACTTTATTCCACTGACACCAATGATGGGCCTTACTTTATTTTATTGACACCAATGATGGGCCTTACTTTATTCCATTGACACCAGTGACGGACCTTACTTTATTCCATTGACACCAATGATGGGTCTTACTTTATTCCATTGACACCAATGACGGACCTTACTTTTTTCCATTGACACCAATGATGGACCTTACTTTATTCCATTGACACCAATGATGGACCTTACTTTATTCCATTGACACCAATGATGGACCTTACTTTATTCCATTGACACCAATGATGGACCTTACTTTATTCCATTGACACCAATGATGGACCTTACTTTATTCCATTGACACCAATGATGGACCTTACTTTATTCCATTGACACCAATGATGGACCTTACTTTATTCCATTGACACCAGTGATGGGACTTATTTTATCTAACTGAAATTAATGTTGGGATTATTTTATCTTACTGATACCAATGATGGGCCTTACTTTATTTTATTGACACCAACTGTGGGACTTATTTTATCTCACTGACACCAAAGATGGGGCTTAAACAACTGATACCAATGATGGGACATATTTTATCCCAATGCAACCAACAATGCAGACTTAATATATTCAATTGACTCCACAAATGGAGCTTTTTTTTACCTTTCAATGACAATGACACTGGGGCTACAGCCTGAGAAACATTTTAAAGTGTGAACATGGCTTTGTGCTGTGTATGAACTGTATACCGTTATACATGTCAATATTGTCAATATTGGTGGTGGGTCATAAAAAAATCTACAGTAGATGGATGTCAACTGTCACGTATTAGTGGTCCACATTTGGAACCTCTCAGCCTAGGCTGTCCAGCTATCTAACTAGCTTAGCTACCCCACTCAGCTGTCGTGATCAGGCCCCAGCTATCATTCAAGTCCACCTACATCACTCATCTGTAAAGCTCAAATCCAGCTTTCAAGCCCATGTCCAGATAGCCCACTTAGCTGCCACAATCAGACCCAAACTATCACACTCAACTGTCAAGCCCTGGTCCACCTACACCATACAGCAGTCAAGCTTAGATCAAGGGAAGAGGTTATACCATCCACAGAAGGAATAGGGTCTTCCTTGCAATTGCTATATCATAGCTTTAATTTGTCAACAATTATAAAATACAATACATCTCAGTCTTGCCCCTCAGCCACCACCTAACAGTGTTGGTATACCTATAACCTCCACCTACTGTATATGCAGGCCTTCAGGTCTGGTATGGATTTTAAGAGGAACCCCACTCCAAAATTAAACAAAAAAATCCATACCAGACCCTTATCTGAGCATGCAGCCCGGCAGATCAGGAAGGGTGGGGGGGGAGGCGAGCACCCATACCAGGCCATATACCCTCAACATGAAGGGGCTGCTTTGGGGCAGGGGCTCCCCACCCCAAAGCACCTTGTCCCCATGTTGACAAGGACAAGGGCCTCTTCCCCAAAACCCTGGCCGGTGGTTGTGGGGGTCGGGCAGGGGGGTTTATCAGAATCTGGAAGCCCCCTTTAACAAGGTGTCCCCTCCCCTATGTGAATGATTATGGGGTACCCATTCACCGAAAAAGTATAAAAAGGGCAGAGCCTCCCCGTCCCCAAAGTGCCCCCCCCCCATGTTAAGGACATGTGGCCTGGTATGGTTTGGGGGGGGAGGGGTGCTTGCTCACCCCCCCACCTTTCCTGACCTGCCGGATAAGGGCCTTGTATGGATTGGGGGGCCCACGCTGTTTTTTTTATCTTCTGAATTTTTCATTGCCGGCATTCTTCTGTTTACATTTCAGCTGTCAGCGGGGGAAGCCTGCTGACAGCTGATGACTCATCGGTTGTAAAGGATGCGGCGGCCGGCTTCCCGACCCCATCCTTAATAACCAGCTATTCTTCACACAGAATTTGAATCGGTCGATCCAAATCGTTCCAAAAATTTGGAACTTGTTAGAAAACGAATATACGAAACAAAATTAAAGAGATTTCAACAAAATGATTTACTATTGCATTCGGAGATTCGGATACATCCGAATCTCTGAATAACCAAAAATTCATCTGAATTTATATTCGGGCTGAAACGAATTGCACATGTTTATTTTGGAGTAATCAAGAGCCACGTCCTTAACCGCTTGCCGCCCGCCCACCGTCAAATGACAGAGGGGCGGTGTGCGGCTCTCGTTCTGGGAGGACGTCATATGACGTCCTCCCAGAACGGCAGCTCTCGCTCGCCCGTGTAGGCGCGCATGCCGTTTTGCTTGGTCACGGCGCAACCCCAATCTCTGTAAAGAGCTGCGGCTCTTTAATCATGTGATCAGCTGTGTAAACACGGAAATGCCGGCAATCGGTTATCATCGCCTCACACTTTACATTACAATATAGCGCCACCAGTGCCAGCAATTAGTGCCCACCAGTGCCAGCAAACAGTGGCCATTAGTGATGGCAGTCAATGCTGGCTATCAGCGCTGCCTATCATTGCTGCCCATCAGTGCCACCCATCAATGCTGACTATCAGTGCCCACCAGTGCCACCCATCAGTGCCGCCTATCAGTGCTCATTAGTGCCACCTATCAGTGCCCATAAGAGTGGCATTTTGGTGCCTCCTCATCAGTGCCACCTAATCAGTGCCCATAAGTGTCACCTCATCAGTGCCCATCAGTGCTGCCTCATCAGTGAAGGAGAAAAATTACTTATTTACAAAATTTACTGATAGAAACTAAGAAAAACCTTCTATTTGGGTCCACAGACTCTGTTTTTGTCCAAGACCCCTCACCTCTAATGAGGCCCAGGGAAAGCCTCCAGTGGTTTCAGCTTTGCTTACTGATGGCATGGAGGGTCATACTTAAACACTTGATCTCGGCGGGGGGGTTACGGATGTCAAGAGGCACCTGAAACTCCTACTTTTCAGAGAGAAATTGTATCTAACAATCCTTCCACAACTAAACGTTTTGATGATCGATGGCAGGCTTTTATAGAATCTAACCTCACGTCTTTGTAGAAAATGTCTCTTAAATCTTCCTTTGTATACGAGGCATGGTACACCAACTATCATAGACATAGAGTAACGTCCCGCTGGTGTTTTTCTAAACCCTCGATCCAACATTGATATTTAAGCCTGTCTCCTTTGTAGTGCAACTCATCACACAGTGCCCCCCAAGGAAGCACCTCCTTTCCTTCACCCTTGCTTGTTTAAATATAAGTGCCCCGGGTATTAGGCCAGGGCATTTGAGTTCATCTTCTGTTATTAGTAGTACGTCTTTCTGCTCTCAACTTCTTTAGGATGTGTGTAAATGAGGCCTGGCTGAGCGGTTTTGATATCTTTAATACTGGAATGTTGGGATAATTATCCTTCGGCTCTTCGTCAGTTGGCTTTAACCCAAGGACTGGGACCCAAACATTTTGCCTTCCATGCTTCCATTCAACTTGGAAATGTTCTATGACTTGGATATATACACTCACTGGTCACTTTATTAAGTACACCTTGCTAGTACCGGGTTGGACCCCCCTTCGGAACTGCCTTAATTCTTTGCGGCATAGGTTCAACAAGGTTTTGGAAACGTTCCTCGGAGATTTGGGTCCAAGCAGGGGCGGCTCTCTAATTAGGCAAATTAGGCGGTCGCCTAAGGCCTCGCACTCACAGGGGCCTTACGGCCGCCTACTTTGCCTGTTCTCAATCACTGAAGTTGACGCCGGCGGCTCCGCCTACCCCCACTGGGACTCTGTGGCTTAGGAGCTGACGGACAAATCAGATACTGCCCGCAGCCTGAGGAATAGCGGCCTCATCACGGAGCGTCCCAGTCCATGGGGCCTCATGTGTAAGTTTTGCCTAAGGCCTCACAAAGCCTAGAGCCGCCTCTGGGTCCAAGTAGACATGATAGCATCACGCAGTTGCTACAGATTTGTCAGCTGCACATCCATCTCCCGTTCCACCACATTCCAAAGGTCCTCTATTGGATGAGATGTGGTGAGTGTGGAGTCCATTGGAGGACAGGGACCTCATTGTCCAGTGGTGAGATGATTGGAGATTTGTGACATAGAGCATTATCCTGCTGGAAAGAGCCATCAGAAGATGGAGACACTGTAGTCATAAAGGGATGGACATGGTCAGCAACAATACTCAGGTAGGTCGTGGTGATTAAACCATGCTCAGTTGGTACTAAGGGGCCCAAAGTGTGCCAAGAAAATATCCCCCCCCACCATTACACCACCAGCCTGAACCGGTGATACAAGGCAGGATGGATCCATGCTCCAAATTCTGACCCCACCATCTGAATGTCGCAGCTGAAATCCAGACTCATCAGACCAGGTAACGCTTTTCCAATCTTCTATTGTCCAATTTTGGTGATCCTGTGCCAATTGTAGCCTCAGTTTCCTGTTCTTAGCTGACAGGAGTGGCACCCGGTGTGGTCTTCTGCTGCTGTAGTCCATCTGTTATGCATTCAGAGATGGTATTCTGCATACCTTGGGTGTAACGAGTGGCTATTTGAGTTACTGTTGCCTTTCTATCATCTCGATCCAGTCTGCCCATTCTCCTCTGACCTCAAAAAGGGCAATTTCCTCCACACAATTGCTGCTCACTGGATATTTTCTCTTTTTTCTGTAAACCCCGAGAGATGTTGTGAGTAGACGAGAGAAAATCCGGACAGCCGCACACCAGGAAGATATTATCCAAAGAAGTTTTTTTATTGTAAAATCAGGAACATATCATGTACAGGACACCATGGACAGCGTGTACAGGCAATCAGCTAACGCGTTTCACACTTATGCCAAGTGCTTACTCATAGCTCAGAGAGATGGTTGTGTGTGAAAATCCCAGTAGTTTTTGAAATACTCACACCGGCCCGTCCGGCACCAACAAACGTGCCACGTTCAAAGTCACTTCAATCCCCTTTCTTCCCCATTCTGATGCTCGCTTTGAACTTCGGCAAGTCGTCTTCACCAAGTCTAGATGCCTAAATGCACTGAGCTGCTGCCATGTGATTGGCTGATTAGCAATTTGTGTTACCGAGCCATTGAACAGGTGTACCTAATAAAGTGGCCGGTAAGTGTATACTGAGTCTTTAGATACGACTTTTAACTGAGGTTGATAACGGTTTATGATCCATCATGGTGGTGTTCACCCCTTTACGGTTTACGGTTAATAGGAACTGCATGAGGGGATCATGGAGACATGCTGTTGGATCGGCCGATCAAGTATTTGGGACGCCTGTCTTTACACCTAATGGCATCCCCAGTCTTAGTCCGTAGGGTTCAATATTGAGTTGGCTCCGCCCTTTTGCAGCTATAACAGCTGCAACTCTTCTGGGAAGGCCGTCCACAAGGTTTAGGAGGGTGTCTATGAGAATGTTTGACCATTCTTCCAGAAGAGAATTTGTGAGGCCAGGCACTGATGTTGGATGAGAAGGCCTGGCTCCCAGGCTCCGCCCAAATTCATCCCAAAGGTGTTCTATCGGGTTGAGGTCAGGCCAGTCAAGTTCCTCCACCCGAAACTCGCTCATCCATGACTTTATGGACCTTGCTTTGTGCACTGGTCCACATCATTTGGTGGAGGGGGGATTATGATGTGGGGTTGTTTTTTAGGGGCTTATTTTAGGCGCTGGACTTGGCCCCTTAGTTCCAGTGAAGGGAACTCTTAAGGCGTCAGCATACCAAGATATTTTGGACAATTTCATGCCCCCAACTTTGTGGGAACCGTTTGGGGACGGCCCCTTCCTGTTCCAACATGACTGCGCACCAGTGCACAAAGCAATGTGCCCCCCTCCCCCACCACCCGAACCATACCAGGCCATATGCCCTTGATATTGGGGGGGAAACCTCTGACAAAGCACCTTGTCCTCATGTTGGTGAGGACAGGGGCCTCTTCCCTACAACCCTGGCCCAGTGAATCTGAAAGTCCCCTTTAAAATAAAAGGGCCCCCCGATGTGATTTCAGCAAAATATAAATAAATCCTGACGGAAGTCCTTTATTAAACAACCCCCCCCCCCCCTTAAAAAAATGTCCTAAGGTGTAAATCCATCATCAATCACATTGTAGATCAACATCAATCATGAATGACAATCCTGATGACCCGCCAAAAGATAAAAGGGCGACCAGCATGAAAAATCTTCTGACGGTGTTGGAAATGACAGCTCCCACCCTGGAGGGTGAATGTAAACAAAGGGGGAGAGTGGCTTGGTGTCATTGACCAAATAAGTTCATGACATTACATCCTGAATGCTTGCCAGCTTGTTTACAAGTCAGCAGGCAGCGGCCATCGGCGTCTTAGCAACCAATGATGCTGTTAGACTGCTAACATCTTGGCAACCAATGATGCTGTGAGACTGCTGGCATCTTAGCAACCAATGATGCTGTGAGACTACTGCTGGCATCTTAGCAACCAATGATGCTGTGAGACTGCTGCTGGCATCTTAGCACCCAATGATGCTGTGAGACTGCTGGCATCTTAGCAACCAATGATGCTGTGAGACTGCTGGCATCTTAGCAACCAATGATGCTGTGAGACTGCTGCTGGCATCTTAGGAACCAATGATGCTGTGAGACTGCTGGCATCTTAGGAACCAATGATGCTGTGAGACTGCTGCTGGCATCTTAGCAACCAATGATGCTGTGAGACTGCTGGCATCTTAGGAACCAATGATGCTGTGAGACTGCTGGCATCTTAGGAACCAATGATGCTGTGAGACTGCTGGCATCTTAGCAACCAATGATGCTGTGAGACTGCTGCTGGCATCTTAGCACCCAATGATGCTGTGAGACTGCTGGCATCTTAGCAACAAATGATGCTGTGAGACTGCTGCTGGCATCTTAGGAACCAATGATGCTGTGAGACTGCTGGCATCTTAGCAACCAATGATGCTGTGCGACTGCTGCTGGCATCTTAGCAACCAATGATGCTGTGAGACTGCTGGCATCTTAGGAACCAATGATGCTGTGAGACTGCTGGCATCTTAGGAACCAATGATGCTGTGAGACTGCTGGCATCTTAGCAACCAATGATGCTGTGAGACTGCTGCTGGCATCTTAGCACCCAATGATGCTGTGAGACTGCTGGCATCTTAGCAACAAATGATGCTGTGAGACTGCTGCTGGCATCTTAGGAACCAATGATGCTGTGAGACTGCTGGCATCTTAGCAACCAATGAGGCTGTGAGACTGCTGGCATCTTAGCAACCAATGCTGTGAGACTGCTGGCATCTTAGAAACCAATGATGCTGTGAGACTGCTGGCATCTTAGGAACCAATGATGCTGTGAGACTGCTGGCATCTTAGGAACCAATGATGCTGTGAGACTGCTGGCATCTTAGGAACCAATGATGCTGTGAGACTGCTGGCATTTTAGCAACCAATGATGCTGTGAGACTGCTGGCATCTTAGCACCCAATGATGATGTGAGACTGCTAGCATCTTAGCAACCAATGATGCTGTGAGACTGCTGGCATCTTAGCAACCAATGATGCTGTGAGACTGCTGCTGGCATCTTAGGAACCAATGATGCTGTCAGACTCCTGGCATCTTAGGAACCAACGATGTTGTGAGACTGCTGGCATCTTAGCAACCAATGATGCTGTGAGACTGCTGGCATCTTAGGAACCAATGATGCTGTGAGACTGCTGGCATTTTAGCAACCAATGATGCTGTGAGACTGCTGGCATCTTAGCACCCAATGATGCTGTGAGACTGCTAGCATCTTAGCAACCAATGATGCCGTGAGACTGCTGGCATCTTAGCAACCAATGATGCTGTGAGACTGCTGCTGGCATCTTAGGAACCAATGATGCTGTCAGACTCCTGGCATCTTAGGAACCAACGATGTTGTGAGACTGCTGGCATCTTAGCAACCAATGATGCTGTGAGACTGCTGGCATCTTAGAAACCAATGATGCTGTGAGACTGCTAGCACCTTAGCAGAACACAGCGAGGAAGGCCGTACATAGGGGTGCAGTGCCGAAGGGGGTACACTTTTCCCCTGCTTATGCGGCAACACTGATTCAAGTCCCAATAAAAGGCCTCCCCCTATGGGATAAGTGCAGTATTTACATATTCAGATATACTAATGGCTTCTATACCTCAAGGGATTGAGCATTTATCCATCTAAATCAGTGGTTCTCAACCTGGGGGTCAAATGATGATTTGCCAGGGGTCACCCAATCCTGGACAGTTTCTGAAGCCCGCACAGCTCTCCCAGCCTTTTTGCGGCCGCCAAGCAGGGCTGTCCCTGGAGCCTGTGACCGCCTAGTTGGGCTGTTCCTGGAGCCTGTGGCCGCCCACTCAGCCTCTTCACAGCCGCCCATTCAGTTCACGGCATGGCTGGGGGGCAGAGAATAGAGGTCAGCTGAATGGTGAGGAATGTGAAGTGGGAGGGGCTGGAGGAGACCCTATCTCCTGATTTTGCCATGGGTGTCACTGCTACGAGACACAGTGAGTAACACTACCAGTGATTATAGTTGCCATTAAAAGTCCACACTACAGTTCTCAGATGACCTTTATCAAGAGCACCTAAGTTGGCTGATCAGAACTCCCCCTAGCACTGCCACTGATCCCAACTCCCCGTCAGCACTGCCACTCATCCCATTCCCCCCACTCCCCGACCAAGGAGTAAGAGAATGCATAAAAATAGAGCATACATGTAAGGGAGAGAAAAAGAGGGGGAGGAACAAAGAAAAAAGGGAAAGAAAGAATAAGAGAAAACAAGAAAGACAGCTAGAGAGAGGGATAGGGGAAAAAAAAGAAATTAGGATAGAAAGAGATAAAAGGGAAAGAAAAGAGAACAAAGAGAAAGAGTGGTACATCCTAAAATGTACCATAAGGGGTTTTAATACTGTACGAGTGGAAGGGATTATAAAGGGAGCGCTAAACATCTGTGGGTTAGGGGCGCAAATTACTTGTTTTGCCTTGGGTGCTGACAACCCATGCTACGAAAATAATTTTACTGTTAGGGGTCCCCACAACTTGAGAAATTTTATCAAGGGGTCACGGCATTAGGAAGGTTGAGAAACGCTGATCTAAATAGTGGTCCTGTACCCACGGGCTAATTCTAGGTACTATTGATACTGTACTAAATACATTTACAGCAGACATTTGTTACTACTTACCGCTGTGTGTGACCCATATTTCAATATATTTCCACATAATCCTTACATACCAGTGATACTCATCATAGACCACAGGATATGTGTGTATTTATACACACGTATGGAAATTTGAACCTTTGTATGTCTCGGTTGTCTGTTAGTTCCGTGAGAATCCCCCATACCCTGAGCCACAAGTTTACCAGCACCTACCAAATCTTTGTCCTGAGGAAGCAAATATCTTAGCGAAACGCGTCGGCGAGCACGTTTTTGGAGGCATTCCTGGATCAGAAATCTTTCTTCTATTGTTGGTACATTATGGCATCAATCTCTGTACCTTAGATCCAGCCCTCTGTAACTGCATCTTCGGGTAACTGGTAACTGTGTCCATAAAGGGTGTTGTTTATATGTTGGTTATTTTTTTTTTTTTGTAATTTTAATGATGCTGTAATAAAATTTATACTTTTTTATTAATTCTCCCTCTCATTGTGTGCCCACATAGTCCGCCAATTTTTTGACTTGGTCAATCCTTTTACAGTGGAGCCCTGGTTTACGAGTAACGCGGTTAAAGAGCGTTTTGAAAGACGAGCAACTTTTTTTTTTTTCAAATTTTGACTCGGTTTGCGAGTGTTGTCTCGGAAAACGAGCAGAATTCAAGCTAATGGGGTGTGCAGTACCGCATTTGGCCAGAGGTGCGGGGGCGCCAGGGACACTCGGAACTGTTCGGAGCCATTCAGAAATACTACATTCCCGAGCCTTTCCGAGTTCAGCCGAGCTGTCCCCAAGTATTTCCGAGGCTCTACGGTGCCCCCCCCCCACCTCTGGCCACCTGCGGTATTGCATGCAATAGAAGTCAATGCGGAACAAATTACCTTAGTTTCCATTGACTTCTATGGGGAAACTCGCTTTGATATGCTTTGAGTGCTTTGGATTACAAGCATTCTCCTGGAACGGATTATGCTCGTAATCCAAGGTTCCACTGTATACATCTTAGCAACCAATGATGCTGTGAGACTGCTGGCATCTTAGCGACCAATGACGCTAGCAGTTCATGACCAAATTTGTTCACTGACATCACCCAGGACTTTTGCAATGACCCTAGTGACCTGCACAAGACGTTGTCACACCACAAGTAAAGGTTGAATATAATTACTTCCTGCTTCTTCTATCAGGAGAATCACATAGGTAAATGGCTCGTCTGCGAATGGAAGGAAATCAAATTTAATCTCCACTTTAACGTCGTATTTATTGATATTTTTTTAATATACAGAAATATGTAAACAGCAAGTGAAATAGAAAGAGAACCAGTGATCAGAGTTAGGGGATGGAAAGTTATACAATATGCATCATAAATGTCATGTCTCCTTATCCCAGATTGAAAAATCACTTCCGAAGAGGGGTTGTCAGACATATCACTTCAAAGGAGGGGTTGTCACACATTTGACTTCCAAAAAGGGGTTGTCAGACATACAACTTCTAAAGAGGGGCTGTCAGACATATGACTTCCGAAGAGGGGTTGTCAGACATATGACTTCAAAAGGAGGGGTTGTCACACATTTGACTTCCGAAGAGGGGTTGTCAGACATATGACTTCAAAAGGAGGGGTTGTCACACATTTGACTTCCGAAGAGGGGTTGTTAGACATATGACTTCTAAAGAGGGGTTTTCAGACATATGACTTCTAAAGAGGGGTTTTCAGACATATGACTTCTAAAGATGGGTTGTCAGACATATCACATCCGAAGAGGGTGTGACAGATCCAACCAAGACAGGGGCTTTTGGAGAAGACTAGGGACAAGTCCCCTACCCACGGATTATGGCCCATGGAGAGAGCAGATCATTCTCTAATGATGGACAGCCACGTAATGAATGCAGAGAGCGAGGCTTGGATTAATTCTCTGAATAAGGACAATGAAGCTTCCCTTCTGCAGTGTATGGAACAGTGTAATATTAATCCTGTACAGGCTAATGGTTAGAGGGAATATGGTGGCCCTCCTGCAGACTGGGTTGGAGGAGCTCCTTCACTTGGGACAGAAATCTTTATCAACCTCATGAGATTATCCTCAGGAGATCTATGAAGATAATTATTTCCAGACTATCAGACTTTCTGGGACATTGTATGTCTTCTAATGATGTGTCTAGTGGACAGAATACTCAAGGTTGTATCTCTCCCATTATTAATTGGGTCGCCTATTGTTTCTGTCTGTCTGCTAGTATTGTGTGCACTCCACCTAGCCTGTATATAAATTCTGTGTGAGTTTTCAATAAACAGTTCTAGTTTTGCATCTGAGCTAGTCCCGTCTAGTATATTGGGTGCAATATGCCGCTATAATATCTGGTTCCTGACTGGAGGAAGCTATATCTTGATAGAAGCACCAAAGCGAGGTGCTGGACAGTTCTGTCACAGAGGGGTTGTCAGACATATGACTTCTAAAGAGGGGTTGTCAGACATATTACTTTAAAAAAGAAGGTTGTCAGACATATGACTTCTAAAGAGGGATTGTGAGACATTTGACTTCTAAAGAGGGGGCGTCAGACTTATCACTTCCAAAAAGGGGTTGTCAGACATATGACTTCTAAAGAGGGGTTGTTAGACATATCACTTCAAAGGAGGGGTTTGTCAGACATATGACTTCTAAAGAGGGGTTGTCAGACATATCACTTCCGAAGAGGGTGCGACAGATCCAAGCAGGTCAGGGGCTTTTGGAGAAGACTAGGGACAAGCCTCCTACCCACTGATTATGGCCCATGGAGAGAGCAGATCATTCTCTAATGATGGACAGCCACGTAATGAATGCAGAGAGCGAGGCTTGGATCAATTCTCTGAATAAGGACAATAAAGCTTCCCTTCTGGAGTGTATGGAAAGGTGTAATATTAATCTTGTGCAGGCTAATGGTTAGAGGAAATATGGTGGTGGCCCTCCTGCAGACTGGGTTAAAGGAGCTCCTTCACTTGGAACAGAAGTCTTTATCAAACTCATGAGATTATCCTCAGGAGATCTATGAAGATAAATTATTTCCACACTATCAGACTTTCTGGGACATTGTATGTCATCTGATTGTATTCTCTCCCATTGTTAATTGGGTCACCTACTGTTTCTGTCTGTCTGCTAGTATTGTGTGCACTCCACCTAGCTTGTATATAAATTCTGTGTGAGTTTTCAATAAACAGTTCCAGTTTTGCATCTGAGCTAGTCCCATCTAGTATCTTGGGTGCAATATGCCGCTATAATATCTGGTTCCTGGTTCCAGACTGGAGGAAGCTATATTTTGATGGAAGCACCAAAGCGGGGTGCTGGACAGTTCTGTCACAGAGGGGTTGTCAGACATATGACTTCCAAAGAGGTGTGGTCAGACGTATGACTTCTAAAGAGGTGTTGTTAGACATAGGACTTCTAAAGAGGGGTTGTCAGACATAGGACTTCTAAAGAGGGATTGTGAGACATTTGACCTCTAAAGAGGGTCTGTCAGACTTATCACATCCCAAGGGGGGTTGTCAGACTATCACCTCCGAAGAAGGGGTTGTCAGACATGTCACTTCAGCAGAGGGGTTGTCAGACATATGACTGAATGACTAAATTCCACAACTACTAAAAGACGTTGCGATGGGGACTTCCTATAAAGAGCAGATGTCACCAAGGGTTCCCCTGTCCCTACGTGGTCTCCCCGCTGTGCGGTATTAAGCAGAAATGTAATCCAAAATGGCAAAAAAACACTGAACTGTGTCCACATGGGCTCCAAGATGCACCTGAGCGGAGAAAACCAATACAAAAAAGAAAACAAGATCTAAAACGAAGAGAAAGGAGACAGGAAAAGGGAGAATAGAGATTAGGAAGGAAAAACATGGAAGGAGAAGGAACACAAAAAAGGAGGAATATCAAAAGTTGAGAGGAAAGAGAAGAGGGTATCTCAAAACTGGCCTTCAAACCAAGGAAGAAGACAATGCCAAGGTATTATGAAGCTCCCACAACATCCATAATTCATCCACGGGTCTTCAGGAATGTATCTCAAGGAGTAATTCCTCCCAGTGTGAGACGCCCAAAGTATGGCAAAAAATGATTCAAATAGAAAGACATTTACAGCATTCGGGTCACTAATAAAAGTTGAGGGGTATGTGGGTTCTCTGATGATTGATAAGATAAGACTTCTTTGTATAACTTTTCCCACACTCTAGACAGGAATACGGCTTCTCCCCAGTGTGAGTTTTTTGATGTTTAACAAGCGCTGATTTCCGTGGCCAACATTTCCCGCACTCACTGCAGACAAACAGCTTTTCCCCCGTGTGCCACGTCTGATGATCAGTAAGACTGGATTTTCGTGAGAAACATTTCCCGCACTCAGAACAGGAAAATGGCTTTTCCCCCGTGTGCGATCGTTGATGATCAACAAGATCGGATTTCCGCATAAAACGCCTCGTGCACTCGGAGCAGGAATACGGCTTCTCACCCGTGTGAGATCTTTGATGACTAACAAGGATGTGTTTCCGAGTAAAATGCTTCCCGCATTCAGGGCAGGAATACAGCTTCTCGCCCGTGTGCAACCTCTGATGTATGGTAAGAGTGGCTTTTTCTGAAAAACATTTCCCGCACTCTGAACAGGAATACGGCTTCTCGCCCGTGTGAGATCTCTGATGTTTGAGGAATTCTCCTATTACAAAAAAACATTCCCCGCACTCAGGGCAGCAATGAAGATTTTCACCCGTGTGGGACCTTTGGTGTAGCGAAAGACTTAATTCAGAGCTAAAACATTTATCACACTCAGGACAGGAAAGTTTCTTCTCTCCCTGAATTCCGGCACCATCCCTCACAGTACGAGGTTGCTCAGAGGGATTCCATGGTCTATCCACTCTAATAAGTCCACCATCCATAGTGGAGCTCATTGTCTTTTCTCCTCCACAATCTCCTGTGATGTCCTCATCTTCCATTTCACAACCTGGAGATAAAGTGAGACGATCCTTTGAGGGTTTCTCCATGGCGTGTCCTGGAAAAATATAAAAACATCATCAATAGATATGAGAGGGTTAGTTCACTTCCATCAAGATTCCATCTGGATCAGGTAGATATGAGTGAGCAGATGTTCTCTGTGGAGGTCCCAACCAGCTGGGACTCTCCCCCCTCTTCAGTCAAAGGTCCTTTGGTCCTCCTCCCAGATCACTTCTACATTTACACAGCCTTGTCAGAAGAGCAGGAACCAATGGGGACTGGGAGGTCCATGCTCTTTACACAACCACAAGCCTAGGCACTGGGTCATGTGATCTCTGATGAACAAGAGGTTCATCCTTTATGCTACTTCTTACCTTTCAACTCAACAAGACTGGTAATAGAGTATAATGGTAACATTTAGCTATAAGTCTGCTGGAAGAAGAGGGACCAACCTAAGAAAGGCTCAATCTGTGTTATCATATCTGTGCTACTGTAACTAGGAGTGACACACAACCTAATACTGCCAGCTAAACCCCAGGACGGGTATCAGTACAGGGAGGGGACCATTATCAACCTATTATTGGCTGATATCACTCAGCTCCCGCCCTACTCTGGACCAATCAGTGAGCAGTAACAGAGCAGAGATAAGAGAAGAATATATTATGTCTCACCTGTGCTGATCTCTGTAGGAGTGTCCTCCTCTATGAATGTCCTCGTCATTCCAGCCTCCTCCGTATATTGCTGATCATCCCTCACATACGTCTCTTCTACTTCACCCTCAACTTTCATATTCATCAGATCTTCACCCTAAACCAACAGAATGGCAGAAAATAACATCTGTAACATAGAAGTATTTATGATGTGAGATCACATAGAAAATATCATCTTGTAGAGTCCAAACATCATCTCCACATGTCAGAGTGTTCAATCACTTTATGTTCCCGACCCTCAACTCCACCTACCTGATGATGGTGAGGGATGGTGTGACCTTCCTGTGTGGAATCCCAGGAATACAGAAGGTAAGGATGTCTCTCAGGTGGGTTTCTAGGTGGCTCCATCATATTGTCCTCACATGGGTCAGAAAACTCCTTCATCCCACCATACTCCTCATCCTCTTCTTTAAACTCTTCCTTCACAACAATATTATAATAGCCAAGGTTTCCGCTCTAAATAATAAAACATACATTGTAACACATTTCTGTATAAATCATAACAACCAGTGATTGTTCCTCACCAACCTGATGATGGTGGGGGATGATGTGATCTTCCTGTGTGGAATCCCGGGAATACAGAGGACGGGGACATCTCTCTGGTGGGTTTCTGCTACTAAGTGGCTCCATCATGAGATCTTCATAAAGATCCTTGTGTCCTCCAGAAAGCTCCTTCATCACACCATACTCCTTATTCTCCTCTTTAAACTCTTCTTTAACAATATTATAATCCCCCAGGTTTCCACTCTAAATATATAATAAAACATCCATTGTAACAAACATGATTGTATATAAAACATACCTATCAGTGATTGTTCCTCATCTACCTGATGATGGTGGGGGATGGTGTGACCTTCCTGTGTGGAATCCCGGGAATACAGAGGACGGGGACATCTCTCTGGTGGGTTTCTGTAGCTGATTGACTCCACCATGGTGTTCTGGTACCGATTTTTGTATCCTTTTGAAAACTCTGCCCCCTCCATCACCCCATCCTCATTATCCTCCTCTTTTATCTCTTCTTTAATATTGACCTGTGTGGAATCCCGGGAATACAGAGGACGGGGACATCTCTCTGGTGGGTTCCCATTACTGGATCCATCTGTAGGAAACACACACACTGACTGAATACATTGTTTCTATGTGTTTATCAGATGATGGGGGATCTAGGTGGACCCTCCGTACTGCTCTCTCCTTTACAATAAAGTCTCCTCTTACCCGGTGATGTGAGGGGCGGCTGATTGTCCATCATGACGTCCTTGTAGAGATCCTTGTGTCCTTCTAAATACTCCCACTCCTCCATGGAGAAATAGACAGTGACATCCTGACACCTTATAGGAACCTGACACACACAATGATACAGTCACCATCCAGACACATCCCTTGTCTGTTACTGGATAATGTCCCAGAATTCCCGGCACCGCTCACCTCTCCTGTCAGCAGCTCCATCATCTTCTTGGTGACTTCTAGAACCTTCCTGTTGCTGTTTTTCTTAGGTTTCAGAAGATGAGGTAGAGGAACTGTGATTGTCATATGATCACCAGATTTTATAGGAGGAAAACTCTGTAGTCAAGCAAAAACATTACATTATGTAATATTCCCAAAATTATCCTCACCCCTCAGTCAAGAATCTGTATAATTAATAGAGATAAGAGTGATGTCATGTGACCTCCCAGAATCCTCCTCACCTCTCCGGTCAGGTCTGTGTTTTATTAATAGAGATAAGAGTGATGTCATGTGACCTCCCAGAATCCTCCTCACCTCTCCGGTCAGCAGGTAGATGATCTCCAGGGTGAGTTCTAATATCCTCTCAGTCATGTGACTCCAATCCTCCTCCATCCTCATTGATGTGGTCATGTGATCTATGTGGGTTTCTCTGTAGATGGATAGCGGAGAATTATGTGGACTGTATTGGTTGTACAGTTTTAGGATGGAGATATAATGGGTTAGTAGGTAGGCTTCCCCCAGTGGGAATTGGCCCCTATAGATTGGGTTACCCAATGTTTGTCTCTTGCTCGCTTCAAACCTGTTATATTTTGCCCTATCTGCCTGGTTACTTGGTGTGTGTGTTCTCTGCACACCTCCTACCACTTTTGTACAGAGAAGACAACTGCAGCCACCATTGCATTTCCAGGTCTTGCATGCAGCTGCTGCCAGTTCTATGGTGGAGTTTCATGTTGTTTGGAATACAAGTAGTGCCCAAGTTGCTGCCACAAGGGTACAGTCAGCAATGGAGACTCTATGACCACCAGATGCCTGTAGATGGACATGATTTGCTGTCCACTGTGAGGTGATCCTGCTCTTGGACGACCTTCTCCCGGCTCTCACACTTTCTCTTCTCCCTTGGAGATGTTCTGAACTTCCCTTCATGACACTCAACTGTGGTCTGACATCCCATCGTCTGTCACTAAATCCTCACTGGTGAGTTTTTTGGTGGCAGACGATGGGATGTGAGACCACAGTTGAGTGTCATGAAGGGAAGTTTAGAACATCTCCAATGGAGAAGAGAAATTGTCAAAGCCAGGACATGTTAGAAGAGGGAGAAGGTCCTCCAAGAGCAGGAGCACCTCACAGTGGACAGCAAATCACGTTCATCAACAGGCATCTGGTGGTCAAAGAGTCTCCACTGCTGACTGTACCCTTGTGGCAGCAACTTGGGCACTACTTGTATTCCAAACAACATGAAACTCCACCATAGAACTGGGAGCAGCTGCATGCAAGACCTGGAAATGCAATGGTGGCTGCAGTTGTCTTCTCTGCACAAAAGTGGTAGGAGGTGTGCAGAGAACACGCAGAAAGTACTGGCTTCTGCCCTTTGCCTGGAGTGTGCCTTCTTTAGTGGAGCTAAGACAATACCCACCTTCTCCAGCTCCAATCAACCAATTCTCTATCACCAGCTCCAAAATACTGACATTAAAGCCAATCTCAGACCTCCTATTATAGTGAGTGATGGAATTATCCATCTCCTCTATGAATATTTGGTAATGTCATACCTCCTCTTTTAGCGAGGGGCAGAGATATCCACTTTTTTTTCCTCACTATTGGCTGATTTCAGGCCTCCTCTAATAATGATGTGTGGGGGTTATCCATATCCTCCCTCGTTATGGGTTGCTGAGTAAGACCAAGGCTACACAGAGCATTATGGGTGAACACTAAAATTATTCAACCAAAATTCAAAATCTAGAAATTTGGATCAGATTTCATCAATAACCCGAATCTGAATCTTATCCCTCGTTACAAGAGACTGCTAAGGTGGGAAGGTGATACATCTCCAAACTGAAGTAAATGTTCCGGCCCGGTAAGTGGGGGAATGTTCTGCCTTGAAGGGGTTAATCTAGGTTTCTACACTATATATGTGTATATCATCATCTGCTGGAGATAAAAGACATCACAGTGACTATGGAGGAAGAGGACGGACATGACGGGGGGGGGGGGGATACAGGGTGTAAATATAAAATAACTTCCTGGTGCCTTCATGGCAGCATACGCATGGTTGGTTGCTCCATCCCCGGCCAACCCACATGACCATTATAACTCTATAAAAGAGAGCGACGCCCCCCGACCCCTATGTTGGTGCCTTCATGGCAGCATACGCAGAGTCAAAAATTCTGTTTTCTTCAGCATTCCCTCCCTGGTAGCGAGTTATTTACGATGCGTACGCTGCCATGAAGACACCAGGAAAGTTGAATACGCGTACCTTTCCGTAATTTTCCTTTTCTGGTGCCTATCCATGGTAGCATATTCCCCTCCCTTGTTCTTATTTTTGTGGCTGAATTGAGTCTAGTTACGAGAATCAGGGTGCGGAGGGGGTTATGGGCGTCGGTCTCTTTTATAGCATTATTATGGTCCTGTGGGTTGGCCGGAGTTGGAGCAACCAACCATGCGTATGCTGCCTTGGATAGGCACCAGGAAAGGAAAATTACGGAAAGGTAAGTATTCAATTTTCCATTATCTTATTACCTCCTCTGCCACCACTTCCAGCAACGTCTCCTCTCTACTTCCTCCCGACTCACCTCTCACCCGGGACTTATTTATACCAGACATCACTTCCTGTCTGCATCTGACATCACTTCCTGTCTTCCATAGAGACTTCCTGAGATCGCCATCTTGTGAAACTCAAAGGAACTGCAGCCCTGAGAAACGTCTCGTAGCGTAAACATGGCCTTGTAATTTTTGCCATGTGTCATGGATGGGTTGCCACCTCATCCCTTTAATCCAGGACACACATTAATTACACAGGTTCTGTGGCTGATTTAGGTGGTAATTAAACTCACTTGGTGCCTTATCTGCATTAAATCATCCTCAGAACCCGTGTAATTCAATGTCCTGAATTAAAGGGATGATGTGGCAACAGTCCTGAAATTTTGAATACTGTCCCATCATGTCCTCAGCTCGCAGGTTCCAGGACGCTGTGCAGGGTGCCAACGAGGTGATGATTGCTGGAGCAGTCTCTGGGATCCATCACCAGGATCTGCAATTATACCCGACTGTTGGGTGGAGTATAGGGTTGCCACCTCATCCCTTTAAACCCGAACACATATGAATTACACAGGTTCTGAGGCTAATTAAATGCAGATAAGGCACCAAGTGAGTTTAATTACCACCTTAATCAGCCACAGAACCCGTGTAATTAATATGTGTTCGGGTTTAAGGGGATGAGTTGGCAACCATAGTGGAGTGTAGGGTTGCCCCCTCATCCCTTTAAACCCGAACACATATGTATTACACAGGTTCTGTGGCTGATTAAGGTGGTAATTAAACTCACTTGGTGCCTTATCTGCATTAAATCAGCCTCAGATCCTGTGTAATTCATATGTGTCCTGGATTAAAGGGATGATGTGGCAACAGTCCTGAAATTTTGAATACTGTCCCATCATGTCCTCAGCTCGCAGGTTCCAGGACGCTGTGCAGAGTGGCAATGAGGTGATGATTGCTGGAACAGTCTCTGGGATCCATCACCAGGATCTGCAATTATACCCGACTGTTGGGTGGAGTATAGGGTTGCCACCTCATCCCTTTAAACCCGAACGCATATAAATTACACGGGTTCTGAGGCTAATTAAATGCAGATAAGGCACCAAGTGAGTTTAATTACCACCTTAATCAGCCACAGAACCCGTGTAATTAATATGTGTTCGGGTTTAAAGGGATGAGGTGGCAACCATAGTGGAGTGTAGGGTTGCCACCTCATCCCTTTAAACCCGAACACATATGTATTACACAGGTTCTGTGGCTGATTAAGGTGGTAATTAAACTCACTTGGTGCCTTATCTGCATTAAATCAGCCTCAGAACCCGTGTAATTCAAAGGTGTTCGGGTTTTAAGGGATGAGGTGGCAACCCTAGTGGAGTGATCTCTGACATCAGATCAGCAGATATTTTATCCCAATGATACCAAGGATGGGGCTTATTTTAACTTTCTTTTCACAAAAGCTTTTTATTGACAGCACAAGTGTAGCGCTGGTAGATTTTTCAATCTACCGCTTATAGGTAAATTTAGCGGGTCATCTGTTCTGTACATAGTTCAGATTCAGTTTATTGTCAGATTTAGCCTCTGTTCCAGTTTGGCTGTGTTGCGTGTAGTTTCACATTCTGCCTGTGGGTGTCGTTGTCACCATGGGTCGGTGTTGGAAAGGCAACAAGCTGAAGTGTATGAGTGCTCCTCTGTCCCAGGGAGATAACTTGGCGGAGGTGGTCCTCCGAGTTGCATTCTGGGAGAGGGTATTTATGGGACAGACGCCATGTTTTGGGGAGTCTTTGCCTCATGGCCCTCCTGGCCTAGAGGTATGTGTCAGTGAGTTCTACCTCGTAGGAGGGTTGCGCTGCTGCAGCCGGGCGGGTAGACCCAGCAGCCTGTCTGGGGCCTGCTATCGCTGGGATGGTCCTGTGCTGTCTGTCCTGCGAGAAGAAGCCGGACAATCGGGAAGATCCAGGGGAGGACCCATCTTGGAAGGGACCATGCAAGGCTTGTCTTAAGAAGGGCCTGGTGACTCGATTGGAGGACGCATCCTAACCTACTCTACCGCACAAGTACTGCCGGGTCGGCTTAAAGGTTCTGGTACTGTGTTTGCTGTTAATCCAAAACTACTACATCCTATGACAGAGGATCGTGCAGTTTTGCTTCACCCAAGTCTGTGGCAGAGACTTTTGGTTCGTGCTGCGTACCGGCTGCTAGGTTAGTGAGAGAGACCTATCCGGGCGGGCAAAGATTTAATCCTGAACCGAAAAAAACCCATTAATCTCTGAGATTTCAATTCCTTAGTGCTACACCAAGAAAAGGTATTTGAACTTCCCTGCAACTCTTCTTCTACCTCTTTCCTGCTACTTCTTCCAGTTATCCCCCATTAAAGCATTGGAAAAGTACTCAAGTGACTGGTGCCTACATTGTCTGATAATAAGCTCAACGGGGACCTTAGACCCGGTATTGGTGAAACTACAGGCAAAAAGGTGACGGTAACAGCCCGCTTTAAATCTGCAGCTCCACCGTGAGCTAGTGCTACACAAGAAACAGAGCCATTTGCTATATAGTGAATGCATGAATTGTGTCAACAAAGAAACGTTATGGTCGTGGGACAAACAAGATCACACGCAAGAGGACCTATGGCATCCAAGGCGGCCTGATTTCTCCTGTGAATTGATCAATATATACCAGGGGTGTCCAAACTTTTTTCAAAGAGGGCCAGATTTGATGAAGTGAACATGCGTGAGGGCCGACCATTTTGCCTGACATTCTGTGAACCATTAAAATTCGGTCTAATGCTGCGTACACATGACCAGTTTTGCCGTGGGAATAAACTCCGAAGGTTTCTCCGACGAAGTTCCGACGGAATTCCGCTCAAGCGGTCTTGCCTACACACGGTCACACCAAAGTCCGACCATCCAGAACGCGGTGATGTACAACACGTACGACGGGACTAGAAAATGGAAGTTCAATTGCCAGTAGCCAATAGCTTCCGTCGCGTACTTGCTTCAGAGCATGCGTCGTTTTTAGTCCATCGGAACAGCATACAGACGATCAGTTTTCCCGATAGGAATTGGTTCCGTTGGAAATATTTAGAACATGTTTCATTTCTAGGTCCATCAGAATTTAAAAAAAAAAAAGTCAGATGAGGCATACACACGATTCGAAAAGATGATGAAAAGCTTCCATCTGACTTTTTCTGTCGAACATTCCGCTCGTGTGTACGCGGCATTAGTGTGTTCATTCGAGCACTAATACACGGCCCAACAAGAATTCTCCTGCCTTTGTGGCTGTGTGTGAGTAAAGAGATGAGCTCGGGCATGTTATTTGGATATACCGTATTTATTGGTGTATAACACGCACCTTCACTTTAAGACGGAAGATTCAGGAAAAAATCTTAAGTTTTAAAAAAAGAACTATGAAGCAAAATAAGGCTCAGTGCCCATCAATGCAGCCTCACAAGTGCCATAAATGCAGCACCCCCTTTGTCCCCAATGCAGCACCCCCCTTGTCTGGAATGCAGAACCCCCTTGTCCTCAATGCAGCACCCCCCTTGTCCTGAATGCAGCACCCCCGTTGTCCTGAATGTAGCACCCCCGTTGTCCTGAATGCAGCAACCCTTTGTCCTGAATGCAGCAGCCCCTTGCCCTGAATGCAGCACCCCCATTGTCCTGAATGCAGCACCCCCCCCCTTGCCCTGAATGCAACACCCCCCTTGCCCTGAATTCAGCACCCCCGTTGTCCTGAATGCAGCAACCCTATTGACATGAATGCAGCACACCCCTTGCCCTGAATGCAGCGCCCCCGTTGTCTTGAATGCAGCACCCCTATTGACTTGAATGCAGAGTCACCATTGCCATCAGTGCAGCCTGATTCATGCACATCTGCAGCCTTGGAGGAGACAGGGAGGGGGCGGGATGAGCGCCGACAGGCATACAGGAGAAACTCCTGTTTTATCAGTGGCCTCTTTAATAGAAAGTCCCGCCTCCTGTGATGGATAGAACAGTCATCCAATTGCAGCGCAGGAGACGGGACTTTCTTTTACAGAGGTCGCCATGTAAACAGGAAATACTCCTGTACGGCACTCGTCCCGCCCCCTCCCTGTCCCCTCCAAGGCAGCCAGCATGTACATCTTTTGTGGCCCCGGCGCTCGGGGATTCGTTGGGGGCCACAAAAGATATACGTGTCAAAATGACCATCTGAAACCGGAACGAGGGCCGTTATTGGCCCGCGGGACGGACTTTCGACATGCCTGATATATACTCACCAGCCAACTAATTAGGTCCACCTTGCTAGTACCGGGTTGGACCCCTTACTTACGGGATCGACCCATTACTCCGATCTGTGATCAGCCAAGTCTCACAGACTCGCTGATCACAGAGCGCGCCGCGCGCCCTACAGGGCGTGCGCAGGCCGCTTGAGTACAGGAGGACGTCTATGGATGCCCTCCCGGCAAAGTAGGTCTGCGCTGTAGCCGTCTTTCGGCTATAATGCAGACAGGAAGAGGTTAAAGGGGAAAAAAAAATTATTGAAAAAAATACATTTTTTAAAATTTGTTTTATTGCATTTAAGTGTAAATATGATATCTGAGGTCTTTTTGACTCCAGATCTCACATTAAAGAGATCCTGTCATGCTTTTTTCCTATTACAAGGGATGTTTACATTCCTTGTAATAGGACTAAAGGTGACCCAAATTTTTTTTTTAAAAGGGCAGTGAAAAAATAAAAAGTAAAATAAATAATATATATATATATTTTTTAAGTTCGCCATCTCTCCGTGCTCGCGCGCAGAAGCAAACGCATACGTAAGTCGCGCCCTCATATGAAAACGTTATTCAAACCACACCTGTGAGGTATCGCCACGATCGTTAGTGCGAGAGCAGTAATTCTAGCAAAAGACCTCCTCTGTAACTCAAAAGTGGTAGCCTGAAATTTTTAAATGTCGCCTATGGAGATTTTTAAGGGTCAAAATTTGTCGCCATTCCACGAGCGGGTGCAATTTTGAAGCGTGACACGTTGGGTATCAATTTACTCGGCAAAACATTGTCTTTCACAATATAAAAAAAAAATTGGGCTAACTTTACTGTTTTCTTATTTTTTTATTCAAAAAAGTGTTTTTCTTTTTTTTTTTTTAATTGTGTTTGTAAGACCGCTGCGCAAATATGGTGTGACATAAAGTATTGCAACGACCGCCGTTTTATTCTCTAGGGCGGTGATGGTGAACCTTTTTTGAGCCAGAGTGCCCAAACTACAACAAAAAACCAACTTCTTTACTTCAAAGTGCCAACACTGCAATTAGCGAGAGAGGGGGGCTGAGAGAGAGAGAGAGAGAGAGAGAGAGGGAGAATGAGAGAGAGAGAAAGAGAGGGGGGCTGAGAGAGAGGGGGGTGAGAGAGAAAGAGAGGAGATGTGTGAGAGAGAGAAAGAGAGGGGGTGTGAGAGAGAGGGGGGCTGAGAGAGAGAGAGGGAGAATAAGAGAAAGAGGGGGTGAGAGAGAAAGAGAGGAGATGTGTGAGAGAGAGAGAAAGAGAGGGGGTTTGAGAGAGGGGGGCTGAGAGAGAGGGGGGTGAGAGAGAAAGAGAGGAGATCTGTGAGACAGAGAAAGAGAGGGGGGCGTGAGAAAGAGGGGGGCTGAGAGAGAGAGGGAGAATGAGAGAGAGAGGGGGTGAGAGAGAAAGAGAGGAGATGTGTGAGAGAGAGAGAAAGAGAGGGGGTGAGAGAGAGGGGGCTGAGAGAGAGGGGGGTGAGAGAGAAAGAGAGGAGATGTGTGAGAGAGAGAGAAAGAGAGGGGGTGAGAGAGAGGGGGGCTGAGAGAGAGCGCTGAGAGAGAGAGGGGTGAGAAAGAAAGAGAGATGTGTGAGAGAGAGGGGGGAGTGTGAGGGGGGGGGGGTGGGAGAGAGAGGGGGTTGAAAGAGAGAGGGGGTGGTTAAGAGAGAGAGGGGGTTGTGAAAGAGAGAGTGGGAGTGTGAGAGCGAGAGGGGGGTTGAGCTGGGGGGGATTCTGAGAGAGAGGGGGGAAAAGAGAGAGGGGGCTGAGAGAGAGGGGGTGTGAGAGAGAGAGAAGGGGACCGAGAGAGAATGTGAGAGAGAGGGGGCTGAGAGAGAGAGAGGGGGACAGAGAGAGAGAAAGAGACTGAGAGAGGTGGGACAGAGAGAGAGGGGGAACAAAGAGGGGGGCTGAGAGGAGAGAGAGACCCCTAGCTCTGTCCCTATCTACAGTCTCTGCTCTGCCCCCCTGCCCTAGTCTTTGTCTGCAGGTAGTCTATGTATAATTGTGCCCGGTACCTTCTATGCCAGTCTCCGTCCTTGATCGGAGGAGCTCTCTGCTCTGGAGCTCCCGTGGAGCTCTCTGCTCTGTTTCAACCAGGGGCTCCCTCACAGTCTGCACCTCCTACCTGTCCTCATCTTCTGGGCCCCCAGTCAGCCTGTACTCCAGGCCCCACTGTTGAAGAGGTGGTTTGAGGAGTCCAGGCTCCGGAAGATGCCGGGGATGCTGTGCCCCCTGCCCGCTTCTTCGGCTGCCGAGGCAGTGAAACTTTTTTCTCCCTCCCGGGCTCTCAGTCCTGTTCACCTTCACCGCGGAGGCTGCGGGCCACCCACTCACTCATGCAGATAGATTCCTGCACTTTGCTGCTCTGTTTTCCCCTACCTGCCGCAAACCTAGACTCTCTCCCCCGTGCCCACAGAGATGGCTCTGTGTGCCAGCTGTGGCACGCGTGCCATAGGTTTTGCAATCACTGCTCTAGGGTGTCTAAAAAAATATATAATGTTCGGGGGTTCTGAGTAATTTTCTAGCAAAAAAACAAATTTTAACTTGTAAACAACAAGTTTGAATAAGAGGCCTGGTCCTTAAGTGGTTAAGGTGAGGTCAACGTGCCGTGCAATGTCTTATCGTTAAAAGAAGATGTTCAAAACATAAGTGATGGGCGTATGCTATCCAAAGGCTGCCAAATAAAGGAATTTATCATAGGAGTCCAACAAGATAGCCATTAATTTCTCATTAACTGTGATGTCGTTCATACAGTGTTTTACTGCTTCGAAAATAAGAACAGCAGATTTCCAGACCCTAGCTATAGTAGTAATGTATGGAGGAGCGTGTAGACCTGGATCCAAAATTGGCTCACTTTTGCACAAGACCACCAGCTGTATCTCATCATCCTTGGGGGCTTATTTTAGTTTTCAAGACAATATGGCATATTTGTGTCCCACTGAACTTCCTTTCAGTAGATACCATAGCGGCATCTTGAGTGGGCATCCTCTCCACATATCACCTTATGGAGCTCGGAGGTCGCAGTCCTAGAAAAACTGGGAGCATGGCCCTGTATATCCTTATGGATACATACATGTCAACTCATCCAGGAAGCGCAGCACTTGTTTTTAGGGTTCTCTACTGGGTATTCCAGTGGATGAGGCACGTCTCTGTGAATCTACCAGAGACTTCTGAGTAAGATTACCACCTGGTCAGTAAAGACATACAGTATTCTAACTCATATTTACTGGCCTTTTGTGGGCCAATATTTTTCTGGGCAGCTTGCCCAAATAGTCATATCAATTATTATTGTGCCCAGTGAAGACTCCTTAGGGCACCTTTATGTGTATGTATCTGCCTCTAGACTGCTCCTCCACTTGGGTGAAGAAAGCAGGCTTCGCAGTGCCTGTGCAGTGGCTCCTTTATGGTCATTTCCTTGGAGTGGCTGCACATTGGTGGTCTGTCAGAAGAAGGACAGAGGCCCAGAGTTGGAACCTGTAAGCCTAGGCTATCCAGATCCACCTACACCACCAAGCTGTCAAGCTCAGACCAAGCTTTCAAGCCCAGGCCCAGCTAGCCCACTCAGCTGACATGACCAGCCCCAAACTAACATACTCAGCTGTCAAGCCCAGGTTAACCTACATCACCCAACTGTCAAGCTCACACCGAACTTTCAAGACCAGGCCCAGCTAGCCCACTCAGCCTTCATGATCAAGTCCAAGCACTCACTCTCAACTGTCTAGCCCAGATCCATCTACACTGCCCAGATGTCAAGCTCAGACCAAGCTTTCAAACCAAGGCCTAGCTAGCTCACTCAGCTGTCATGATCAGGACCAAACAATTACACTCAGCAGTCGAGCCCAGGTCCACCTAAACCACCCAGCTGTCAAGCGTACACCAAGCGTTCAAGCCCAGGCCCAGCTAGCCCACTCAGCGGTCATGATCAGGCCCAAACTTTTAAACTCAGCTGTCAAGCCCAGGTCCACCTACACCATCCAGCTGTCAAGCTCAGACCAAGCTTTCAAACCCAGGCCTAGTAAGCCCACTCCGCTGTCTTGATCAGGCCCAAACTATCAGGCTCAGCTGTCAAGCCCAAGCATACCTACACCACCCATCCGTCAAGCTCACACCAAGCTTTCAAACCCAGGCCTAGCTAGCCCACTCACCTTCCATGATCAAGTCCAGGCTATCACACTCAGCTGTCGAGCCCTGGTCCACCTTCACCACCCAGCTGTTATGCACACACCAAGCTTTCAGGCCCAGGCCCAGCTAGCCAACTCAGCTGTCAAGCCAAGGCCCAGCTAGCCTACTAAACTGTCAATTGGTAGGATTATTCAAGGAGAGCAGAAGATTCTATTTTATGAGGGTATTTTAGATATGTTTTAGCATTTAGATTAGGTATCCTAGTTTAAAATAAATGTAATTCTCCCCATAGGCTGATTGAGGCACAGGAAGGATGGATCAACAGAGAATACTACACAATAGAAAGAATTCTATGTCCGCAGTTTAAGGTGTGCACAACAATACAATATGATGATAATGTTTAGTGGGGCCAAAGCGATAACAGTTTTTGACTGTAGTGATCAAACCCAGGTTCCCTCTGTAGCACCCCCAAATCTGCTGATCCTCCTCTCAGAAGTAACCCCCAAGCTCTGCTAAACTCCTGCTGAATAGTAACCCCCAGCTCTGCTGATCCTCCTCAGTAGTAACCCTAAGCTCTGCTTATCCTCTTCTCAGTAGTAACCCCCAAGCTCTGCTAAACTCCTGCTCAATAGTAACCCCCAGCTCTGCTGATCCTCCTCATTAGTAACCCTAAGCTCTTCTCAGTAGTAACCCCCAAGCTCTTCTGATCCCATGTTCAGTGGTAACCCCCAGCTCTGCTGATCCTCTGTATCACAGACACTGGCTGCAGGAAACTTTTCTGTCCACATCTACCCTCTTATTTGTTACATTTCCCTTTACGTTACATATTTGAAGAATTGTTTCCTTGTGTTTGCTTTAAAAACTATTCCTGGCTTGGTTTACTGGAAACTCTATGGTGATTGGGTCCATCAGGGACACCACGCTGAAATTTATTCAGAGCCCAGCGTCCTATCACATCGCTCCTTTGGGACTGTGCTCTGCCGTTGGTGGACCTTGGCTGGGGTGGTTTTGGTGAGGGAGCTCGCCTGGAAACCTCTGGAATGTCGACCACAACATTTTACCAGGGTTCAGTAGCCGCGGCTGTGGCACTCTCACCAGTAGGGACTGCTCCCGGGTATCTTTTACCAGCTTTTGCTCCGACCCCTCATCTCAGGGTATGTTGCTTTTTGGACTATATCATCTTGGGCTTAGAGCTATTGAAGGGTACCCTGGGATTGCCGCCGCTCCCTCGGGATCACCCCTAAATGAGTGATATTATACTGTATGGGTCTCTCTGTTCCATGTACTCCTCTGTAGGCACTGAGCTGTCTGGGGTAGGCATTGTTTAGGAAAATGTGATCAAGCTCTTATCTGATTTTGTGTGGTATAAATTCAATGTGAATTTTCAACAAAGGCTATTCCCGTTTGCACCTAAGCTAGTGTCGTCTAGTTCTTTGGTGCAATCCCCAGCTATAATCTTTTGTTCCTGTGTTCCAGTGGTGAGGAAGCAGCTCTCTGGCTGAGATACCCAGTCGAGGTGTCAGGAGTCCCTCACTCTGGTTTGATCCTTCTCTCTGTGGTTCCCGCTCACC
Source organism: Lithobates septentrionalis (assembly GCA_037952835.1). NCBI lineage: Eukaryota > Metazoa > Chordata > Amphibia > Anura > Ranidae > Lithobates > Lithobates septentrionalis. The sequence continues at coordinate 290,168 of JBBDGP010000932.1, forward strand.
TCCCACTGCATTGCTCCCACATTGCACACTATGTGTGACGTTGCTAGTTTCGCGGTCCCCCAGCACTGCTGATCCTCTGCTGCTCAGTCCTCTCTCTCCGGTCCCCACTCACCTTGTGTTCCCGTGTTGCACACCCTGTGTTCCATCTGCTAGTTGCACTCCGGTCAGATCTTATTGGTTTCCCAGTGCATCCTGGGATACCTCAAACCTGCAATACCTCCAAAACAAAGCAAAGCTAACTGTGAATAAAAGCTCCTCAAAAGCTGCAGGTGCTGTTAGCGAGCTTTGTCAAGGACTTCTATGGAGGCTTTGGAGACACTTTGAAGCACCAAGAAAGTTTTCCCATGTTGGACACCCTGTGTGCCATCTCCTAGTTGCACTCCGGTCCAATCTTGTTGGTTTCCCAGTGCATCCTGGGATATCTTAAACTTGCAATACCTCCAAAACAAAGCAAAGCTAACTGTGAATAAAAGCTCCTCAAAAGCTTCAGGTGCTGTTAATGAGCGTTGTCAAGGACTTCTATGGAGGCTTTGAAGACACTTTGAAGCACCAAGAAAGTGACATGGGAGTTGGGGTATCATTTATGAAGCGAACACAACACGTGAAGAGGACTGTAAGGTGACCATTTTATTAGGTGACAGGTGCTTTGCCATTCAGAGCGCTTTAAAAAAAAAAAAAAAGCTTTTGAGGGGCTTTTATTCAGTGTTAGATTTTTTTTGGAGGTATTGCAGGTATGAGATATCCCAGGATGCACTGGGAAACCAACAAGTAAACTGGAAAGATGTAATCAGCAGTCACTTCCGGGTTCATGTATATATATATATTCTGGGGGTGTCTGGTGCAGACATCACATCTGCTGTGCAGCGTGGAGCAGCAGGAAGGTGAGCGAGGTCCGGACTGGAGCAACTAGCAGACAGCACATGTGATGTGCAAAATCGGAACACTATAGCGGAAAGGAGAGTGGGGACCGGAGAGAGAAGACAGAGGATCAGCAGTGCTGGGGGACCAGAGTAGGCGAAACAAACTAGTAATTTCACACGTGGTGCGCAAGTTGGGAGCAATATAGTGGAAACTGAGCGGGGACTGGAGGGGGGGAGGATCGGCAAACCAGAGGATCACTAGAGCTGGGGGTTACTGCTGAGTGGGGGATCAGCAGAGCTGGGGGTTAGCACTGAGCGGAGGATCAGCAGAGCTGGGGGTACTACTGAGTGGGGAATCAGCAGAGCTGGGGGTATTACTGGCTGAAGTGTCAGCAGAGCTGGGGGTACTAATGCTGGGGGGGGGGGTTATACGATAAACAAATATCTCAATGGTTATCCCAGTGTAGGAAAAAAAATGATTCAGTCTCAGGGAGCCTAAGAGGAAATGGGGCCGCACAATGAGATTGGAGAAGTGGTTTACCTTAAGCTGCACAGAGCGTTTTTCACTGTCAGGGCGATAAGGATGTGGAACTCTCTTCCACAATTGGTGGTGTCCGCGGGGAGTATGGATATTTTTAAAAGACTCATGGACGTGCATCTTAAAGAACACAAAATACAGGGATATGGGAAATGATTATTGACACTGACACACGTACACCTACACAGGTTGAACTGGGTGGACTATTGTCTCCATTCAACCTTACCTACTATGTAACTGCAGTGCCTTGAAAGTGGAAGGAAAATGATAAATGGTTTTTAACATTTGTTACAAATAAATATGTGAAAAGTGTGGGGTACATTTGTATGGCGCCCCCCGGAGTCAATACTTTGTAGAACCCCCTTTCTCTACAATTACAGCTGCAAGTCTTTTTGGGGATGTCTCTACCAGCTTTGCACATCTAGAGAGGGACATTTTTGCCCATTCTTCTTTGTAAAATATCTCAAGCTCTGTCAGATTGGATGGAGAGCGTCTGTGAACAGCAATTTTCAAGCCTTGCCACAGATTCTCAATGTGATTTAGGTCTGGACTGTGCCATTCTAACACATGAATATGCTTTGATCTAAACCATTCCATTGTAGCTCTGACTGTATGTTTTGGGTAGTTGTCCTGCTGGAAGGTGAACCTTCGTCCCAGTCTCAAGTCTTTTGCAGACTCTAACAGGTTTTCTTCTAAGATTGCCCTGTATTTGGCTCCATCTATCTTCCCATCAACTCTGACCAGCTTCCCTGTCCCTGCTGAAGAAAAGCATCCCCAGCACATGATGCTGCCACCACCATGTTTCACGGTGGGGATGGTGTGTTTAGGGTGATGTGCAGTGTTAGTTTTCCGCCACACGCAGCGTTTTGCTTTTGGCCAAAAAGACCAATTTTGGTCTCATCTGACCAGAGCACCTTCTTCTACATGTTTGCTGT